>ML414108.1:8822-53584 GCA_005239525.1 Nicotiana knightiana | reverse complement strand
AAAATATTACACATTTCTAATTAAACTCTAATTCTTTCCTTATCACTAATTCTTTCCTTATCACATAAGTATTCATTATCTTTTAATGATTATTGTGTAAGGTAATTTGGATAAAAGTTGAGATATTTAGGTTAGCGTTTACTTTTATGTGTTTATTCTACGTTTGTGCTTACATGAAATGGTGAAATCTGTATAGATTTTTAAGTTTTAAATATTAGAATTTTGTGCATATCTTAAATAAGGAAGGATTTGGTTAATAAAACTTAGTAGATTTTAAAAATTAGAAAGAATAATTAAATGACCATGTTATCTAGTGTGAACTTTATTTTTAAAGAGTAAAAACGGCAAACGACATTTCAGTAAGGGCCTTCATGCTTTTACTATAGTATAGATATATAAATATAAATAAATAAATGTACATATTCTATAATCACAAGTCAAGCCTAACACTAATAAAAATTTATTTTCTCTAGAATTATTTTGAGAAATAGACTAACCTTTTGGAGGTGTGCGGTCGAAAATTTTCTTTTACCTGCAAGAAAGATGAAAAAGTAATATTTTTTCTTTCCTTGTGAATCCTGAAAAAGAAAGCTAAACTAATTGAATTTTAAAGAGCTAAATATTAAAACTCCTTTCATTGTTCAAATAAGGAAAAGTAGTTCAAATAAAGAAAGGTTTGATATATAAAGTTTAGTTGATTTCAAACTACTAAATATTAAATGACTATTACTAAATATTAGGAAATTAATTAAATGATTATTTTTAAAAATTGCTAAAATAAATAAATGACTATTTTGTCTAGTATGAATTCTCATTTTAAAGGGTAAAAAGGCGAATACTATTTCGCTAAGGGCCTTCGTGATTTTAATATAGTAGTATATTGTATAAATTCTACCTTGTACCTTAATTTTTCTTTATAATATTACAAGTTTATTTTTCACATTGTTGATGCATGACATCATGATACGACGGAAAACAATACAATCTATCCAAATAAGTTGTAAGTAATATATTAATATTACTTAGGATTTATTTTTTTCAATTCTACCGATCAAATATCGATCAAACGAAAGTAGTTGATGCTATTAGTATGATTATCCAAAGTTATCGGAATTTCAAAGCGTTTATTTTAGGAAAATTTTCGTTCATATACCATATAGGAAACTATATTACCAAATATGTTCATAGTTTGAAAATTACCCGCCATGCTAATAGTTTTTCTACAAAAAATAGACAATTCCTTAAATAAGGAATTATTGTAGTTGTAGACTTCCTATTTAGGCGCGCTAAAATTGGGGAAGTAAATATTCTTCCAAATATTTCATTAAATAAGGAATCATTGTAGCAGTAGAATTTCTTATTAGGCGTGCTAATATTGAGGAATTAAAGATTCTTTCGGATATTTTCAAACGCAAATCACTTTCGCCTCTCGTTAATTTTCTTGCAACATTGCTACTACGAAGAAGAAGTTGGACGGGAAGGAATGGTCAAGTCTCACTACCTCCATCAGTAAAAGCCAGTTCACATACTAGAGCAAGATGATCACTTCCCCATTTCTGCAGGAAAAAGAAACTTATATATAATACGATACTTAGGTATTCATTAAAAAAATTGGAGAATTTTATCTTAGCAAAAATCAGTACTTTTGGCATGTTTACATGATCCCATTTTTTTTACGTTAAAATGGGATATCAGCGAAATAAGAACCCTCTAACTTCCAACAAAGTATGATATTATAGAAGAGTGAAGTGAAACTTGCCAGCAAGTTTCATGGGAATGAGAAAATGAAGACTGCTTCAGATATGGCCTTGCAACCTTGCCAGCAGTTTGTAGATATTTTGTAGATAAATTGTAGATTATATGTATTCTGATTGTAGATGCTTTATTTTCTGTTTTCACAAATCAAAAACGACTAAAACTTCTACAAATCTTCTGCAAAAAAATGCAATTGTGTCAAAAATCTCAATTATGCTACAATAGAATGGAAATTGGGATATTAAAATTCAATGTACCCAGTTTGTAGATATTTTGTAGATAAATTGTAGATTATTTGTATTCTGATTGTAAAGACTCCGGAGGGGCTCCTTTCAGCCCAAGCTCTATATCAAGCCAACAAAGGCATGATTCTAGGGTCGCTGCGGTGTGCAGTCCGACCTCATAACTGTCTCAAAACCAGGCTCCAAGCCTCACTCAGTCAGTACCTTCCAGTCTCACTCACAATGCTCTAACATATGAAAATCAGTCCAAACCAATGATAATATAGAATAAACTAGCAACTTACGAGACTGAGGCATGAAACATATACTATAACAGGACTGAGTACATGAAAATAATAATCATAAATAGAGACAGCAATAATTAACTATTCCGGTCTTAACATATCGGCGTGAAGACTTAACATTTATACTTAGCATGATTCCTATTTCGTTCAAGGTAAATACCACATTCATAGTACAAATATCAACCTGAGATAACCATTAGACAGTGCCATGGGATGAGCCAGACTACAAATACTCGGTGCACGCCCGCATGCCCGTCACTTGGCAAGTGCGTCACCTTAATTAACATTATATATCAAATAGTTTGGGATTTCAAATCCTCAGTTCCAAGTTTGGAAGCGTTACTTACCTCAAAATCGGCTAATATACTACTTCGCAGTACCCTTGCCTCTAAATTCGGCCTCCGAGTGCTCCAAATCAACCAACAATCAGATGTATATCATTATAATATGCTAAGGAACTAATCCCAATCGAAATGTATCAAAAATACTCAAAAATCCCGAAATTGGTCAAACCCGACCCTCGGGCCCACGTTCCGAAACTCAGAAATTTTTATACCAAACTATTCTTCATCATCTCACGAGTCTGTACATATAAAGAACACTAAATTCAGAGTCCAAATGACCCCTCAAATCTCCATTTTAAAGACTCTTAATCACAAATCCTAATTACCCAAATTTACACTGATTTTTCCATATTTTCCACCATAAATCCGACCTTTAATCACATATAAGCGAGTTTAGAGTCCAAAAACCTTACCTCAATGAAGAACTATTGAATCCCCTCTTCAAAACCCTTCCAAAAGCTTCAAACTGGATGAAATATTGAGAAAAATTGCTAAAATTCGCGAAGGCAATACTTTCTGTCCAGTGGGTCTGCACCTGCGACTACTTACTTGCACCTACGGAACCGCACCTGCGGATCCCAGGTGCGCACCTGCGGAAAATCCCAAGGACTCTAACTTCCGCACCTGCGATCGACCTCCCGCACCTGCGGACTCTTCTCACTCAGCCAACTTCCGCACCTGCGGTGCCATGTTCGCTCATGCGGCTCCCCATCCCGCAGGTGCGAAAACACCAGCAACAGAAACATCAGCAGTGACAAAACCATTCCAAACTCCCCTTTAACCATCCGAAACCATCCCGAGCCCCTCGGGACCCCAATCAAACATACTGACGCATCATACNTGACCTGAAATTTTGTAGACATATCCAAAATGACATTACAAACCTGTTCCAACTGTCGGAATTCCATTCCGACCCCGGTAGTCTATTTTTCACTGCCAACCGGAAATCGCCAAAAACTAACTTTCGCCAATTCAAGCCTAATTCTACACTGAACATCACAAAAATATTCCGAACACACTCCTAAGTCCCAAATCACCTAACGAAGCTATCCGAGCCATAAAATCCGCATTCCGAGGTCATTTCCCAATAAGTCAACTCTTAGTTGACGTTTCCCATTATAAGGTTATCTTTAAAGGCTACATGGTTGAATTCTCCCCACAACCACTCAATTTCAAGCCTATCGACTCTAACACATCAATAACAGAATAACCAACCTATGATAAGTCAATAACAACAATTAAAATGCAGGTTCTACATAACGACGGACTGGGTCGTTACATTCTCCCTCTCTTAAACAAATGTTCATCCTAGAACGGGTCTAGAAGCATACCTGGAGTCTCAAACAAGTGAGGATATCTTCTCTGCATCTCCCGATCGGTCTCCCATGTAGCCTCTTCCACTGGCTGACCTCTCCACTGCACCTTCACTGAAGCTATCTCTTTTGACCTCAACTTTCTGACCTTGCGAGCCAGAATAGCCACTGGCTCCACCTCATAAGACATATCATCCTTGAGATGAACTGTGCTGAAGTCTAACACATGGGACGGGTCACCAACATATTTTTTGAGCATCGACACATGAAATACCGGATGAACACTCGATAGACCGGGTGGCAAGTCAAGTCTATAAGCCACCTCTCCAACCTTCTGAAGCACCTCGAAAGGACCAATAAATTGCGGACTTAACTTTACTCTATTTCCGAGCCTCATAACACCCTTCATGGGTGATACCTTCAGCAGTACCTTATCCCCTTCCATAAAACACACATCCTGAACCTTCCGATCCGCATAACTTTTCTGTCTAGACTGCATCGTGCGAAGTCGATCCTGAATCAACTTCACCTTCCCCAACACATCCTGAATCAAATATGTGCCCAATAACTTAGCCTCACCAGGCTCGAACCATCCAACCGGAGATCTACACCTCCTACCATATAAGGCCTCATACGGGGCCATCTGAATACTGGACTGGTAGATGTTATTATATGCAAACTCCGCTAGTGGAAGGAACTGATCCCATGAACCACCAAAATCAATCACACAAAGCCCGTAACATGTCCTCCAAAATCTGAATAGTCCTTTCCGATTGCCCGCCGGTTTGGGGATGAAATGCAGTGCTCAACTCTACCTCAGTACCCATACCTCTCTGTACGGCCCTCCAAAATTGAGATGTGAATTGAGTACCTCTATCAGAAATAATAGAAACCGGAACTCCATGCAATCGGACAATCTCCTTAATATAAATACCAGCTAACCGCTCTGAAGTATAAGAAGTGCTGACATGAATGAAGTGCGCGGACTTGGTCAATCTATCTACAATGACCCAAATAGCATCAAAACTCTTCGAGGTTCGTGGAAGCCCAACTACAAAGTCCATGGTAATCCGCTCCCACTTCCACTCCGGAATATCTAACCTCTGAAGTAATCCACCTGGTCTCTGGTGCTCATACTTGACCTGCTGGCAGTTGAGACACCGTGCTACATACTCAACAATATCTCTCTTCATCCGCCTCCACCAGTACTGCTGTCTCAGATCCTGGTACATCTTCGCGGCACCCGGATGAATAGAATACCGCGAACTGTGAGCCTCTGCTAATATCAACTCTTGAATACCATCCACATTGGGCACACAAATACGACCCTGCATCCTCATAACTCCGTCATCACCAATAGTCACATCCCGTGCATAACCCCGACGAACTCTATCCTGAAGAACTAACAAGTGGCGGTCATAATATTGTCGTGCCTTAATCTGGTCAAATAAAGAAGACCGGGAAGCCATGCTAGCTACCACCCGTGGAGGGTCTGACAAATCCAATCTCACCAACTGTCCTGCTAAATCCTGAACATCAACTGCTAACGGTCGCTCCGCTGCCGAAAGGTAAGCTAGGCTCCCCAAACTCTCGGCTCTGCGACTCAAGCATCGGCCACTACATTGGCCTTCCCCGGGTGATACAAAATAGTTAAGTCATAGTCCTTAAGAAGCTCTAACCATCTCCTCTTACGCAAATTCAAGTCCTTCTGCATGAGTAGATACTGCAAGCTACGATGATCAGTGAAAATCTCACACTGTATCCCATACAAGTAATACCGCCAAATCTTTAAGGTATGAACAATGGCAACTAACTCAAGATCGTGCACTGGATAATTCTTCTCGTGCACCTTTTACGGTCTGGATGCGTAGGCAATCACCCTACAGTCCTGCATCAAAACCGCTCCCAATCCAACTCTAGAAGCATCACAATAGACTGTGTAAGAACCCGAACACGTAGGCAATACCAATACCGGAGCTGTAGTCAATGCTGACTTGAGCTTCTGGAAGCTCTCCTCTCACTCATCAGACCATCTGAATGGAGCACCCTTCTGGGTCAATCTGGTCAAAGGTGAAGCAATAAAAGAAAATCCCTCCACAAAGCGACGGTAATAACCCGCCAAACCCAGGAAACTCCTAATCTCCGTAGCTGAGGACGGTTTGGTACAACTCTGCACCGCCTCTATCTTCTTCGAGTCTACCTGAATACCCTCACTAGAAACTAAGTGACCCAAGAAAGCTACCGAACCAAGCCAAAACTCACATTTGGAGAACTTTGCGTAAAGCTTCTCCTCCCTCAATCTCTGCAACACAACCCTCAAATGCTGAGCATGCTCCTCTTGGCTATGAGAGTACACCAGGATGTCATCAATGAACACAATAATGAATGAATCAAGGTAAGGCTGAAACACGTTGTTCGTCAAATGCATGAACGCGGCTGGGGCATTAGCCAGCCCAAAGGACATAACCAGAAACTCATAGTGGCCATATATGGTCCTAAAAGCAGTCTTCGGAATATCAGAATCCCGAATCTTTAGATGATGGTACCCAGACCTCAAGTCAATCTTGGAGAACACCCTAGCTCCCTGAAGCTGATCGAACAAGTCATCAATACGGGGCAAAGGATACCGGTTCTTCACCGTAACCTTGTTCAGCTGCCTATAGTCAATGCACATACGCATGGATCATCCTTCTTCTTTACGAACAACATAGGTGCACCCCAAGGTGATACATTAGGCTGAATGAACCCCTTATCTAGGAGTTTCTGAAGTTGTTCCTTCAATTCCTTCAACTCTGCTGGGGCCATGCGGTAAGGGGGAATAGAGATAGGCTGGGTGTCTGGCAATAAGTCAATACCAAAATCAATATCCCTGTCAGGTGGCATGCCTGGAAGGTTTGCTGGGAAAATGTCCGGGAACTCACGGACCACAGGAACAGAATCAATGGAAGGAATCTCACTACTATTATCCCTCACAAAAGCCAGATAAGACTCACACCCCTTCTCAAATGATATGATGGGCCTTCAGAAAGGAAATCACACTGCTAGGCACGTACTCCACCGAACCTATCCACTCAATCCTCAGTAATTCGGGCATCGCTAAGGTCACGGTCTTGGCGTGACAGTCGAGAACCGCATGGCATGGAGATAGCCAATCCATGCCCAAAATCACATTGAAGTCAACCATGCTAAAAATAATAGATCTACCAGGGTCTCCCGACCCCCAATAGATATAATACAAGACCGGTACACCCGGTCTACCACAACAGTGTCCCCCACCGGAGTCGACACATGAATAGCTGAAAACAAAGACTCACAGGGTGTATCCAAGAAATGTGCAAAGTATGAAGAAACATATGAATACGTAGAACCAGGATCAAATAATACTGCAGCATCCTGGTGACATACTGAGATAATACTTGTAATCACTGCATCTAAAGCTATGGCATCTGGTCTGCCTGGAAGTGCATAGAAACGGGTCCGCACATGACCGACCTCCCCCTCTGGAGCGGCCTTTGACTGATTGACCTCCACCCCTAGCTGCCTGAGCGGGTGGTGTATAAACTGGTGCTGAAGCTGGAGGCTGGCTCCTGTGCTGAAATGAACTACCAGAAAGGCGGGGACAATACCTCTTGATGTGACCTGGATCCCAACACTCGAAACAACCCCTCCCAGCAATGGACGATGGGGACTGAAGGGAACCCCTTGAACCAGAGTAGCTGCTAGAAGAACCATGTGCTGAGGAACCCTGAACTGATGGTGGCCGGGATGAGCTCTGGGCTAGAAGTGCACTAAATGAGAAATGATCCGGATAAGAGCTACGGGGACCGTATCCTGATGAAGCACCACTGTAAGCTGGACGAGCTGGCGGAGGAGGCCTGAATGGTCTGCCTCTACTGTGCCGAGACTGACCTTCTGAGTGATCACCACTATAACTACCAGAACCTCGAGGCCTCTTGGCCTTTCTCTCAACACGCTCCTGGCGGCGTACTAACTCAATCTCCCTGGATATGTCAACTACCTCCTCAAAAGAAGCACTGGATACCCTCTCCCTGGTCAGAAAAATTCGTAGCTGATAAGCGAGACCATCAACAAATCTCTGAATGCTCTCTCTGTCTGTGGGAACTAGACAGATGGCATGGCGGGCTAACTCAGAGAACCTCATCTCATACTGCATCACGATCATGTCTCCCTGATGCAACTGCTTGAACTCTCTGCGCAGCTCCTCTCTCCGAGAATGTGGTATATACTTCTCCATAAAGAGAATAGAGAATGGTGCCATGTAAGGGGCGATGCATCAGCGGTTCTACGCCTCTCATAGGCCTCCCACCAAGCAAGTGCAGCTCTTGAAAAATGGAATGTCGTGAATGGATACCCACTGGCCTCTAATATCCCTGCAGTACGTAGTATCCTCTGACACTTGTCCAAGAAATCCTAGGCATCCTCGCCCACTGTACCACTAAAAGTCAGAGGCTGGATTTTGTTGAATCTCTCCAACCTATGCTGCTCATCATCAGCTAAAGTTGGGACCACATAATCCTGTACCGGAGCAATTTGCTGCACTGGGGCTGCCCCAGGTGTCTGAAGTCCCTAGGTGACCTGCTCAGGTGTCCGGGCAGCTGGAGTCTAGATGCCTCCCACAGCCTGAGAAGTAGTAGCAGTAGTGGACATAGCGACGGCTTGTGCCAAGCTGGTGCACACCGTCAAAATATGGGCTAGGGTCTCCTGAAGACCCGGAATCACAATGGGCACTGCTAGTGCCTGAGTCTGCCCCGCTGGAATCTCAGCTGCGGGGACCTGCTCCTGGGCAATGGGAGGGTCCACAAGTGCTGCCCCGGCTGCTGTGCGGGCTGCACCCCTCCCTCTGCCACGGCCTCGACCTCGGGCTGGTCCTGCTGGGATCTGGTCACCACTATCGGTAGCACGAGTCCTCACCATTTGTGAGAGAATGAAAATAACAGAAGTTTAGTTTCAGAGTTCAACAGAGCCGCACGACAGAATTCAAAGATGTGGGACTTTCCTAAGGGTTCTGTAGCCTCTCAAAGATAAGTACAGACGTCTCCGTACCGAGCCGCAAGACTCTACTAAACCTGCTCATGACTGGTGAGACCCATTTAACCTGGGGCTCTGATACCAACTTGTCACGACCCATTTTCGGAGTCGTGATGGCGCCTGTCGTGGAATCAGGCAAGCCACCCATTTTATCTAACTAAATACAATTTCCAATAAATTATCCTTCTTAACAAGTATGTGGATAAAAATAAAATAAATCAAAATTTGGAAACCAGTTTATGAAATTCAAAACCCAAATCCTACAAAACCCGGATCCAGTGTCACACAGTCATGAGCTGCTAGTACGTAATACAACCAAAAATAAATGACCAACATAGTCTGAAAATAAATACAATGGTAGAAAAGGAAGAGAAGACGAGATCACGGTCGTCAGCTGCTACCTCGTCAACTCTGATGAAATTGCTGCTACTCACTGACCAGAGCTGAATCCCGCTGTACCTGGATCTGCACACAAGGTGCAGGGGGTAACGTGAGTACACCAACTCAGTAGTAACGAAACCAAACTACGGGCTGAGAGGTAGTGACGGACTAAACCTCCGATAATTCAAACAACAGTATATAACTTGGACATGACAATAATATATCAGGAAATAAACACGATGCATCAACATATGTCTGTAACTCTGTATACTAGCATGAATTCATATGAAATCAAGAATGATGTATACTCAGTAATCAAACTCTCATAAGGTGGTCCACTCAGTACTAGAATACGGCCTTCCGGCCGAGGAAAAGTCCATCCCGGATATTACATAACACAAGTGACACAATCACCTAGTACTGAGGAAAAAGGCCGATCCATCCCCCACGGAGAAGATCCATCTTCGGAACATAAGAACCACGGAGAAAATCCATCTCCGAAACGTAAGAACCATGGAGAAGATCCATCTCCGAAACATAATACTCAGACAAGATCCATGTCCAGGGAAATCCATCCCTCAATATCTGTGTGCTCACTGGGGTGTAAAGACTCCGGAGGGGCTCCTTTCAGCCCAAGCACTATATCAAGCCAACGGAGGCACGATTCCAGAGTCGCTGCGGTGTGTAGTCCGACCTCATAACTGTCTCAAAACCAGGCTCCAAGCCTCACTCAGTCAGTACCTTCCAGTCTCACTCACAATGCTCTAACATATGAAAATCAGTCCAAACCAATGATAATATAGAATAAACTAGCAACTTACGAGACTGAGGCATGAAACATATACTATAACAAGACTGAGTACATGAAAACAATAATCATAAATAGAGACAGCAATAATCGACCGTTCCGGTCTGAACATATTGGCGTGAAGCCTTAACATTTATACTTAGCACGATTTCTATTTCGTTCAAGGTAAACACCACCTTCACAGTACAAATATCAACCTGACATAACCATTAGACAGTGCCATGGGATGAGCCAGGCTACAAATATTCAGTGCACACCCGCATGCCCGTCACTTGGCAAGTGCGTCACCTTAATTAACATCATATATCAAATAATTTGGGGCTTCGAACCCTCAGTTCCAAGTTGGAAGCGTTACTTACCTCACAACTGGCAAATATACTACTCCGTAGTGCCCTTGCCTCTAAATTCGGCTTCCGAGTGTTCCAAATCTACCAACAATCAGATGTATATCATTATAATATGCTAAGGAACTAATCCCAACGAAATGTATCAAAAATACTCAAAAATACCGAAATTGATCAAACCCGACCCCCGGGCCCACATTCCTAAACTCAGAAATTTTTATACCAAACTGTTCTTCATCATCTCACGAGTCCGTACATATAAAGAACACTAAATTCGGAGTCCAAATGACCCCTCAAATCCCCATTTTAAATACTCTTAATCCCAAGCCCTAATTACTGAAATTTACACTGATTTTTCCCAATTTTTCCACCATAAGTCCGACCTTTAATCACATATAAGCGAGTTTAGAGTCCAAAAACCTTACCTCAATGAAGAACTATCAAATCCCCTCTTCAAAACCCTTCCAAAAGCTTCAAACCCGGATGAAATATTGAGAAAAATGGCTAAAATTCGCGAAGGCACGCTTTTATACTTTCTGTCCAGTGGATCTGCACCTGCGACCACTTACTCGCACCTGTGGAACCGCACCTGCGAAAAATCCCAAGGACTCTAACTTCCGCACCTGCGATCGACCTCCCGCACCTGCGGCCTCGCAGGTGCGGCAATTACCTCGCACCTGCGGACTCTTCTCACTCAGCCAACTTACGCACCTGCGGTGCCATGTCCGCTCCTGCGGAACCGCACCTCTGACTCCCCATCCGCAGGTGCGAAAACACCAGCAACAGAAACATTAGCAGTGACAAAACCATTCCAAACTCCCCTTTAACCATCCGAAACCATCTCGAGCCCCTCGGGACCCCAACCAAACATACCGACGCATCATATATGATCATTCAAACTTAGTCGAGCCTCCGAAACATCAAACACAACATCAGAACCCCAAAAACACGTCGAATTCAAGCCTATGAACTTTGAATTTTCTAAATTCCACCGACGATGTCGAAAGTACCCAAAACAACTCCGATTGACCTGAAATTTTGTAGACATATCCAAAATGACATTACGAACCTGTTCCAACTATTGGAATTCCATTCCGATCCCTATAGCGTATTTTCCACTGCCAACCGAAAATTGCCAAAAACTAACTTTCGCCAATTCAAGCCTAATTCTACACCGGACATCACAAAAATATTTCGAACACACTCCTAAGTCCCAAATCACCTAACGAAGCTATCCGAGTCATAAAATCCGCATTTCGAGGTCGTTTCCCAATAAGTCAACTCTTAGTTGACTTTTCCCATTATAAGACTATCTTTAAAGGCTACATGATTGAACTCTTCCCACAACCACTCAATTTCAAGCCTATCGACTCTAACACATCAATAACAGAATAACCAACCTATGACAAGTCAATAACAACAATTAAAATGCAGGTTCTACGTAACGACGGACCGAGTCGTTACATTTCACAAATAAAAAATGACTAAAACTTCTATAAATCTTCTGCAAAAAATGCAATTGTGTCGAAAATCCCAATTATGCTACAATTAAATGGGAATTGGGATATTAAAATTCAATGTACTCAGTTTGTAGATATTTTGTAGATAAATTGCAGATTATTTGTATTCTGATTGTAGATGCCTTATTTCCTGTTTTCACAAATCAAAAAGGACTAAAACTTCTACAAATCTTCTGCAAAAAAATGCAATTGTGTCGAAAATCCCGATTGTGCTACAATTGAACGGGAATTGAGATATTAAAATTCAATGTACCCAGTTTGTAGATATTTTATAGATAAATTGTAGATTATTTGTATTCTGATTGTAGAGGCTTTATTTTCTATTTTCACAAATCAAAAACGACTAAAACTTCTACAAATCTTCTGCAAAAAACAATTTTAACTTCCTGGAAATTATTTCCTTGGTGATTCCTGTTAGAATTTATATTTCCTGCACTATTCTCGAGTTTCTGGCTCCTTTTTTCCCTTCATTTGAAGTTCTTTCAGTTGGATTACTGTATATAGCTTTCCGATCCTAGAAGATTTGTGATTTTGTTTCATCTTGGTCACAGTTGCTTCTTGCCGAAATGATTTTCTGTTTTCCCTTTAATCCTTATCAATTAGCGCTCCTCTCTGGGCTAAGGTTGAGAATTCTCCAGCAACTCAAGTAGCCTGCAACCAAGATTTTAATCCGAGCTCTAATGGATCATCTGATGCAGAGGATGTTGGAGATGAAGAAGATGAATTGGATAACAAGAAATTCGTCCCATCGTATGCCTATAATACAATTTCGTTCCAAAAATCGTGGGTGTGGGAGGGAAACGTGGGTGAAGATGTGGGAATTGGAGAGAGAAATGTGGGGGAGTGGGATTAGAAGGAATATACAGTACCATTGAATTAGGAGTGTAATTAATACCCTTAAAAATCACTAAGGGTATATAATTTGTAATTAGGTATACTAAATGTAATTATACCAAACCTTAAACATTGAGGGTAATATAGTTTCCTATATGGCATAGGAATGTAAAAATTTCTTTATTTTAAGGGGTTAAGGTGTTCGATCAAGATTTTTGAAAAAAAATGTATTTTTTGAGGAGTAGAGGAAATTGTTTTTCAAAAATTTTAAACAATAATTTTTTTAGAAACACTTTTAAAACTTTGGCCAAACATAAATTATTACTTTAATGTTAATAAAAAAATAATTTTATATTAATTAATGAAATTCAAACACATACTATTGACAATCAAAAGTACTTTCTTGAAGAGCAACAAAAAATGCTTTTAAATAAACAAATTTTGAGGTGATAAATAAATAAATTTTGGAACCTTGACCAAATAACCGGTATGAATCATAACACAGGACTCAGTTTTACGGCACACGTGTAATGCATATATGGCAAACCACAGCATATTATCATAGATCCACTCCACGATACTTTTCCCTAAACAGTTAAATATATAAATACCCAAAAAAAAAAAAAAAAAAGGCCGAACAGTTATAGTAAACAGCTTCAAGAGACCGCAGAGGAAAAATGGATTTGTTACCGGCGGAATCATCACAGATTCTACCGAAGAAACACAGATTTCGTTCATTGAAGCTCGTAAATGTGAATATGGACGAAGCTTTGTCGGAAACGCCGCAAGGAGTGGAGTACGGGAAGCTCGAAAATGGGCTAACTTATTATGTCCGATCCAATTCTAAGCCCAAAATGAGAGCTGCACTTGCACTTGCTGTTAAAGCTGGGTATGTGCCCTATTTTTCAAATACCTTTATGTTGTTAATTAATTTGCCGAATATTTTTTTAGCTTGTTCTTACAATAGAGGGTTACTGTTGATGCGCTGTAACTGATTTATAATTTGACTGGTTGTTTTACTCAATTTGGAATGTGGGAGATGGGTACGACTTGAAAATTGAACAATTGTCTACACGAAATTAACCGGAGCTAGCAATCCCTACCCCCAATGGACAATATTAGATTGGATTAAGTTATGCAAACCGACACTGTAAATAATATACTATGGAGTCGTTTGGTTCACTTACATATGCGGGGATTATAACACAGGCATTGTCTATGTATGCGGTAATTAACGATGAAGGGATGGTTATATATGAATTACTTACTTTAGAAGGACGTTTTTGTCTCTAAATAATTTGACCCCGACATCGCTAATATACATATTCTTATTCAACATTTGCTCCTGCATAAATGATACCTACATTCCCGCATAACTTAATACGTATATTATTTAATACCATCAACCAAACTCTGCATTAGAGTTATATGGAGATTATGATTTTTTATGCGGCCAACCAAACACTATGTTATCTTATTCAGAAGTTTATGGTGGGATTGATTATTCCAATACATCAACCAAACTACTTCTATCAGATTATCAGTATAGTGTAATTAACATGTTATAGCATGTTAATTACTGCATTTTATAAATCTAGTAACATAATGATGGTAAAATCATTTGCACATTCAGTGTACAGAAAGTAAACCTTGTTAAGTCTTGCTATTTCAGGAGAGCATAAAGCTAACTGCTTTTATCGCTTTGAGACTCTTTCAACCAAGATAAAACCGGAAGGGGCTTTCGATCTATATATCTCACGAGTAAGGGGTAGTGCAATTAATCCATAATGGCATATGAGAAGTTATAATTCTTGGTAAATTAGCTACAGATAATGGTTAAAAAGGAATGCTAGTACTTTGCAGCTTGCTTGATTGTTTACTCAACCATTTTGTATCACTCTGGCACGGGAGGCCTCTCTGGTTTTAAATCGCCTGCATATCATGCTACATAAAGAAAAACTCGACCTAGTATCACCAAGAAGTTGCATAGTCAAAATTGACCCAAAAATTCCTTTCCAATTTGCAAACTTCCAATTCTTTGTGCAGTCTTGCAAATATTAACTCCAATCTGACCCTCGTGGATTTCTCGGTATCAAAATATGAAAGTTAAACCCAGTGATTCATGCGCCACCGAAGACGTACCATATGCTTGCCCGTAGTGTAATACTCTACTAATTTGAGTTTATTTAGTCAAGGACCAAGTATGACTTTAATTGGTTGTACTGTAGGTTCGGGACGGGTATGATACATTTGGATATAGTGAATACACCTCCCTGAGCACTTTAATACATGTACATTAACGCATTAAATCCCACACTTATTTTGAACCAAACGCCAACCTTCGCAACATTAAGGTCCCACATTTTTAAGCATAAGCACAAACCAGACGAGAACTACCACTAGCAAGGGATCAATTTTTCTCTTTTTTACTACATACACTCTTTTTTTTTCTTTTCTTATTTTCAAAGTTCTGATTGATTTTTCTTTCTCTTTTTTTTTTCTCCAATTCCTTACATGTGGCTCTCATATTTTTTCAAACAATGCACCTTTCTCCCTTTTCAGTAGTTCCACTCAAAAACCTGATCATATCTCCACTTAGCTTTTACAAGCTCATACAAATTCAAGTGCTCACGAGTGGTAAAAGGTTCAAACAGATAGACAATTCAAACAGAGAGGTCAAGCTTGTAGTGTGGTTGCCAAGAAAATAGGAATACAGGCTCAACGGGGCTTACTAAAATATCCATTAATTAGGTGGGTAAAAGCATGTAATTGGCTCAACAAAGAGATGCCTATATCACTTCCTAGACTGAACAAGACTACTATTTCGCAAAAGTTAAACCCTGTGATTTTCTCAAAAGGAGTAAGACCTGATATTGGTTGGTGTTGCAAATACTTCTTCACTTAACTGACAAAGGGACCAGGATATTCAAAATGAATTGGGTAAGCATGAACGGTATCCTATAAGATTTTGAAGGGAAATAATTTCCTGGAGACACGATGTGAGAGAACTCTACAAGCATGTTTATGTATGTGTTGAGAGAAAAAGTGTGGGAGGAAAATTAGGAATGAAATGGAAGTTACTGACATTCTCAACTGAGCTATCAAAAACTTGCCTTTAAGTGTTTACTCTTATTTTTGATAAGTAACACTTGCCTCTTTAAGTGTGAACCTCCATGCCCTTTAGTATTTCCTTAGCTTGTTGATTTTCTTTTTGGAGTGGTTTGACATTGACTTTGCTTCATTGTTGCCTATTTAAGCAGTGCCTTCTTCCTTTACGATAGCTGACGTGCTAACTCCTTAAGGGATAGTTGACGTGCTAATTAAGTTCAAGGTCTTAATTCATGGCAGCTCAGTTTTAGAAGAAGAGGAGGAACGTGGAGTTGCTCACATAGTTGAGCATCTTGCTTTTAGTGCCACAGAGAAATACACAAATCATGATATTGTCAAGTTTCTAGAGAGTATTGGGGCTGAATTTGGTGCTTGCCAGAATGCAATGACTTCTGCTGATGAAACTGTTTATGAGCTATTTGTCCCTGTAGACAAACCTGAACTATTGTCTCAAGCGATCTCGGTGTTGGCTGAGTTCAGTTCAGAGGTGCTTCTAGTTCCTTTCTAGTTGTACTATCATTTGGATCATATCAAGTTTTCTTATTTACTCTGCCACGTATAGGTCAGAGTGTCACCTGATGACTTGGAAAAGGAAAGAGGAGCAGTAATGGAAGAGTATAGAGGAACCAGGAATGCCAATGGAAGGATGCAGGATGCGCACTGGGTTCTCATGATGGAAGGTTCAAAGGTAACTTTCCTAGTTCTTCTTTGTCCTTTTGTCCGCCCATCCACAGTGATTTTTCTGTGAATGCACTGTACTTACTAAAGAGAAACATAAGGCACAATAAGATGGCTATTTATGTTACATTGGCTTTTAACAAGATGGAAATGATCTTCATATAAAGGTATGTGCTGGTTTCATTTTTTTTAATTTTATTTTATTATTATTTGTAATAAGAAAATAGTACTATGAGTTGTTTTATTTTTTTTGGTTTTGGGTCAAGCATTGTTCATGAGTTGAAGAACTCATGAATACATGATAAAATAATTGAAAGAGCTAATATCTTGACATTGAAGCTGCTAATTTGTTTTAGCTCAGGCGTGTACCTACCCCCTGTTATTTTGGTTGCACATTGACGAAAAAGTTGAATTTCATAAAAACCAGCGAACATCAAGGCTGAATAGACCCACTTTTAAACGGCCAAACTCACCTTTACACTTCCTAAAACTTAGTCATTCCAATATAGCTCCCTTTTCGGTCCTATGTGATAAAACTGTGCATATTTGGTAAATTTTCTTCTTTCTCGCCATTTATACATTTAAAGCTAGAACTAGTAAAGACAAAATGTCACAACTTTTTTGTGATTTAGTAAGAAATTCCTATGTTTAAAAGTATAATAGAATCCTGAGCTTTAGTGTGAAGTTTCTTAAATGCCAATTGCTTTAGTTGCTGATTTTAAACCATGTTGGAGTTATTTCCTCAACTGAATGCCCTCCGCCTGATCTCCTTCTTAATTAGTATGCTGAGCGGCTACCTATTGGACTTGAGAGGGTGATCCGTACAGTTTCTCCTCAGACGGTGAAGCAATTTTACAGGAAGTGGTACCATTTGCAGAATATGGCTGTGATTGCTGTTGGGGACTTTCCTGATACGCAGGTTCGAAGACTGTTATTGTCCCTTCCTGAGATACTGCATACTTTCCAACTGTCTGTCCCAATTAATCTGATATATTTCCATCAAGCAATATCAATCATGTAACTCATTGTCGCCATAAATGTTTATATATAACTTTAGGATTATCACATCATACACCTAAATTGTGTTGGATCTATTTCTAAATTTCTCGACATCATAGAATTTCTTTAATCGTTAATCGGCATCATAAACAATTCAAAATCATTTCTTAGTTTCTGACGTAGTCAAAGGGGATAAACAATACATGCTATCTTTGTGATCTGATCTTACACTGCTGCCCAAGACTTTAGTTGATCGACTCACAGTTGAGATGGAGTCAAACTATATCTTATTTTTACATAAAGTTTTGGAGTTAAGACTCTATCAACTATATTAGCCACTTGTCTTTATCTGTGACAGAGTGTTGTTGAGTTGATAAAAGCCCACTTTGGACATAAGATTTCAGCAGTTGATCCTCCTCTTATACCATACTATTCGGTTCCATCACACAATGAACCACGATTTTCATGCTTTGTGGAATCCGAGGCAGCTGGGGTTAGTATTCTGCAGATCTTTCATTAATCTCAGCAATACATTGTGCCTTTTTGCTCTGGATTTCCTTTAAGACATTTCTTTTGAAATGGTTGTAACAGTCAGCGGTGATGATTAGCTGCAAAATGCCTGTGGAAGAGCTTAAGACAGTGAAAGATTACCGGGAATTGCTTACTGAATCCATGTTTTTCCATGCTCTAAACCAGAGATTTTTTAAAATATCTCGTAAGAAAGATCCTCCTTATTATTCTTGTTCGGCTGCAGCAGATATTCTAGTTCGTCCGGTTAAGGCCTACATTATGACATCATCCTGTAAAGAGAAGGGGACCGTTGAGGCCTTAGAATCCATGCTTACTGAGGTGTGCGTCCAAATCCATATGAATTATATTCTGCTTTCTAGCTGTTACTGATACCTTGGTTCCAGGTTGCTAGAGTAAGAATTCATGGCTTTTCTGAACGTGAAATATCTGTTGTTCGGGCTTTGCTGATGTCAGAGATTGAATCTGCATATTTGGAGCGAGATCAAATGCAATCAGCTAGCTTACGTGATGAATATTTGCAGGTACATTAAAATTACTTTCCTCCCTTCCCCTCAAGTGCTTTACACCAAAGCTCAAGTTCAGTTGGGTGAAACTTAAGCGTATATAAAATTTAGTAAAAGCTGAATATACCTGTTTACAATGAGGCTCAAGTGATGTTTTTGCTTTGTAGCATTTTCTTCGAAATGAACCCGTTGTTGGGATTGAGTACGAGGCACAGCTCCAGAAAACTCTGCTACCCCGTGAGTGTCCGCTAGTGTTTCTTTTTCATTTATGAGTTTTTATATTTCTGAGACAGTGTTATATGCTGGTGGGGAAAAAGAAACGAAAGAGACTTGTTGTCATTTCACCCGGGGAAGGGAATCTTAATATTGCTAAATCTTTTTTGATTGAATAGATATTTCAGCATCTGAGGTGTCCAAATACTCTGAGAAGTTTCAGACTTCAAGTAGCTGTGTTATAAAAACAATTGAGCCCCGAGCAACTGCTGCAGTGGATGATTTGAAAGCTGTCGTAGTGAGGATCAATTCTCTTGAAAGAGAAAAAAGCCTTCCTCCTTGGGATGATGAAAACATCCCTGAAGAAATTGTCTGTGCGAAACCAAATCCAGGGTAACATATATCACATTTAACGTTCATAATCTCTTACATACCTACTGCATGTGCGATGGGAAACGTGTGGCAACTCAATATATTGTTTAAACATGTGAATACTATGTTAAAAAAATTTGAAATGCAGTTCATTGGTGTTTATGCCTTTGTTTTGCTTTTGATACTTGTAATGTGATCTGCAAGGCAATGCGTCATTCTTTGCAGATGTCCGTTGATAACTTTTCTCTGGCGCTATTTGCTACTATGCTCTTTAAATAAAATGAGCATGTGTATTTTGGAGAACCTATCATTTCTTCTTCCCAAATTGTGATGCCTGTGTCTTAATCTTGTGTTTTCCAGGCACACATTGGCTTCTATTAATTATTTTTAGCTCACAGAAACATCTTAACTGAAATTTGTCCCTAATATTTTTGGCTATTTTTTTTATAAATAGGTTAAAATTGTGTCTTAATTATGTAAAAGAAGCGTCTTTTTCATGCAATTATTCTAACTGGCTATGACTTTCTCGCAAACTAGGTTTTTGAGTAATATTTATGACTAGGATGTCAAAGAGAACTATTGTGCCTGACCTATCCCCAAAAAAGAACAAGGAGAATAAAGTAATAGAAGAACTATTGTGCAATGAGCTACTGTAGTGATCCATTGTATGTTCAAGGCAAAAAAGATTATGTTCGTATCATCGGTTGTTACTTCATTTATCTGCATTCCTTTGCACTCTCAGATCTTTTACCTAGTGGGACTAATTCACTTTCCTGAATCAGTCTTTTAAAAGGTAAAAGACCAGAAAGGAAATATCTGTTGTTCCACCTACATCTAAAGTAAATACTCTATGATGATAGTTACCTGCAAAGAGAGCAACACTAGCTTTGTACCTATAATACTATTACCAGAAGCTCGGATGATTTTCTCTAAGCAGACAATTTGCTCTCACTGACTTAGAATAGGCAGTTGTTTAAGCACCAGCACCTTCTGTCACTCCAACATTTTCCTTAGACTTGGTCATCAGGTTTACGGATGTGCTCTCTGAAAGCAATCATGTGGCAGTTTCAGTCTCATTTTTGTAATGATGTATGCTGAAACTGATCCCAAATTTCTTGTTTCAGGCATATAGTACAGCAGCTTGAATATTCCATTATTGGAGCTACTGAGTTGATTTTATCAAATGGAATGCGAGTGTGCTATAAATCTACTGACTTCCTTGATGACCAGGTAAAAATTTCCTATGCATGGAGGTTAAGCTGGAGAGTTTTTTGTGAATTTCCTATGCAGCGGTGTCTCTGTCTTATTTCTGTTTGGAGATACAGTTCCTCATCATCTTTCCTTTGGGCTTCTGTCATAGACTAGTGAATAAATGCTGTAGATAATCATTCTTGTTGTTGAAGATGGTACTTTGGTAATAAAATTCCTGGTGGATACTCATGAAACATAAGAAACACTGTTTTGGCTGCTGCCTTTAAAGAGGGAATAATAACGTGCCGCAGCAGACTATTAAGTTTTTGTTTTCTTTCTAGTTAGTAGGATGATCTTCTGCTTTCTTTACCAATCCAAACTTTCTATCCAAGATTCCTATGAGTTGTGAAAACTAGCTTTTATTGCTCACTAAAGAGATTCCTCTTTTTATTTTAAAGAGATTCATTTAAAAAAAAAAAGCTACCTCTTGGAATAGTAACTCTGAGAAAACACATTGTTTTTTGGGTCTAAGTTGATGCGGTACTTGTTATTCGTATTAACATCTTGTTTAAATAGGTTTTATTCACAGGGTTCTCATATGGTGGTTTGTCTGAACTCCCGGAAAGTGAATACTTTTCATGTTCAATGGGTTCAACCATCGCTGGAGAAATTGGTATATTTGGGTACAGACCAACAATACTCATGGATATGCTTGCTGGGAAAAGAGCTGAAGTTGGTACAAAACTTGGAGCTTATATGAGAACTTTTTCTGGTGATTGTTCGCCTACAGACTTAGAAACTGCATTGCAGGTTAGACTTTTCTAGAAGTGCATGCGCATCTGATTTTGTTATCTATTATATTTCTGTCTGCATACCTGTCTGTCTATGGTTATGTATATCATATAAGAAAACAAAAAGCATTTGCAAGACCAAACGATATATCCTCCATATGGGCTATGTCTCAAGGATAGATACTGCCAAATTGGGACGAGTTGGTTTGATTCTATAAAGAATTGAGCGAGCTTTAAGATTATGAAGATTCTTAGAATCCTTTGCAAATGATTCATGAAGACTCCTATTCAAAGAGTAGTTAGAAAATTACTTGATTGAGTATTCTCTACGTCCATGAAGTACCAATATTACATGGTATTGTGTGGCGTTGTCCTATAAGAGTATAGATCTTGTCATCACCTAAATATTGGAGTTCGGATATACTAATAGAATTGCGAGTATGGGTGTTGCTATAGCTAAATAATTGTAAAACTCCTAAAACATAGAGCTTATGAAATGTAGCTATAAAATAAATATCACGTGACAGTTGATCTCACTCCGAATCTTCCCAGAGTGAACCCATATGTTTCGTTAACTTTGTTTCAAGTGAGCGCTATTAATGGAATTTCAACACCTTTGAAGCAGAAACAAGCAACAATGGCAGACAGCACGTCTGCCATCTGCCCATGGTGCTTTACTTCCAGTAAGAGCGGCTATTCCTAAGTCAGAATATTTTTAGAGAACTACTTATCAGAATTGTGGTCCTCTCAGATTTTCAAAATAAGTGCGCTCAGCTATTGAGTAGCTGTGAACGACAATGGTCGGAATTTCAAATTGAAGCCACTTCTAACATTTACTGTTTTGTAAATTTTAGTTGAAAACCAGTTTCTTTTAGTGACTTTTCATGGAAAGTTCTTTCCCATCTATTGCAAAATATTATTGTTACATAATAGTAGAAACATTCTTTAAAAGATATAAATAGTGAAAAATAATAGTATTAAAAAAGAACATTACTTTAATTAAGAAATTGTGAAGTGGCTGTTTGGTCTTTAACCTTGATTTCGTTTGTGCTACTTGAATGTGAGGTTCACCTCTTGCCTTCTGCAACTTCTCAGCTTGTATATCAACTTTTCACAACAACCGTTGAGCCAGGGGAAGAGGATGTCAAAATAGTGATGCAAATGGCAGAAGAAGCCATACGTGCTCAGGAGAGAGATCCTTACACTGCATTCGCGAATCGAGTGAGAGAGCTCAATTATGGGAACTCCTACTTCTTCAGGGTAAGATGACTTTCGATCTGCATAGTCAACTTTGTACTGCCGGACTGCCGGGTATATTCATGAGCTACATAGTTGCGTATTTTTTTGCAGCCGATCAAATTTGGTGACCTTCGAAAAGTCAACCCATATAAAGCTTGTGAATATTTCAATAGTTGCTTCAAGGACCCCTCAACTTTTACAGTGGTGATTGTTGGGAATATTGACCCTTCTATAGCATGTCCGTTGATGTTACAGTACTTGGTAGGTACTACACTTTCTAATGGTGTTGGCCCCTAGCACTATTTAGCATTTCTGTCGTTAGTTTCTTCTTCACTATGCAGGGTGGAATTCCAAGACCTCCTGAACCAGTTCTACATTTCAGCCGTGATGACCTCAAAGGCTTGCCTTTCCAATTTCCTACGACAATAACTAGGTAATCTCAGTGTTATTTTCTCTCCAATTAATAATGTACTAAGCTATTCTCTTTCTCTTAATGAAGCTGAAGAAGCCGATTGATTGCAGGATACCTTAGCTTCAACGATTTTTCCGTTACACCTTGTCCTTTTTAATTGTTCATTTTTTACCCCTGATGCCTTGGATTTTTGAGTTGGGGGCTTGGTGAGGGAGTCCTAATGATATGATTTCTATTATATTTGTTTTCAGAAACTAGCAAAACACACACACACAGGCACATGCTCACTCTCATATATATTGTTTATACTCCTTTGTTTTGTTTACCGTCTTTCTTTCCTTTTTTTTGGGAATGGGGGAGTCTTTTAATGCTTGCTGGGGATACGATTCCTGTGCAGTGTGTGAAGTTACTGCTGTTTGGCCTGGAAACAGTTGGTTGCACTTTGTCATAAATCATAACCACCACCCCAAAAAAAACAAGAAGGAAAGATTCCAACTTGACTGGGCCCCGGCGTTACTGTTCATTTTCTTCTGTGTGATAAACTATTGAAGTTCTATGATGTCCTTTATGTGCTAAGACTCATCCCCATTTAACGCGCTGCATGTGATTGTAGAGAAGTTGTTTGGAGCCCAATGGTGGAAGCACAATGTTCGGTGCAGTTATGTTTCCCTGTTGAGTTAAAGAATGAAAAAATGGTGTGT
Source organism: Nicotiana knightiana (assembly GCA_005239525.1). Taxonomy (NCBI): domain Eukaryota; kingdom Viridiplantae; phylum Streptophyta; class Magnoliopsida; order Solanales; family Solanaceae; genus Nicotiana; species Nicotiana knightiana. The sequence continues at coordinate 29,972 of ML414108.1, read as the reverse complement.
ATTTTAGATACTTAAGAAAACTATTTCTTAAGCTTTTTACTTTTACACATACATTGACTTATACACTATCTCACCTTATTTACAGATGGAAGATGTTCATTTTGTTGGATTCTTGAGCAAGCTTCTGGAAACAAAGATAGTACAGGTTCTCCGCTTCAAGTATGGACAGGTGTGTTCTTGAGTAGTCTGTCAGATTTTCTTTAATGCATTTTGATAAGTTGTTATTCTTGGAACTTTTTGTGCCTTAGATTTATTCTGCTGGAGTTTCCGTCTTTCTTGGCGGCAATAAGCCTTCCAGACTTGGCAATATCCGTGGAGATATTAGTATAAATTTCTCCTGTGATCCAGACATTTCATCGACACTGGTATGTTTGCAAATTTTGATCTGCATGTTACAGGAAAAGGTTACAAAGCCTAACATTACAAATTTTTGACAAGGTTGATCTTGCTTTGGACGAAATATTACATCTTCAAGAGGAAGGACCTTCAAATGACGATGTTATGGCCGTACTAGAAATCGAGCAAAGGGCACATGAAAATGGGTTACAGGTGATGTTTACTGGAATCTTCCTCTCAGAGGCTCAAAGTTTCATTTGATTGCCAACATTATGAGAAGACAGCTATGAAATGTTGCATATTCCATTTCATAGTACTAAAGTTCTAAATTTCTGCTTATTGAATATCTTCTATTACCTAAACCTTAAGTTGAATATCCATTTGATCCGCTGCTGATTCCTGTTTTCTCTTTCAGGAGAATTACTATTGGTTAGATAGAATATTGCGTAGCTACCAGTCACGGATCTATTCTGGTGACGTTGGCAATTCCTTTGAGGTTAGTTTTAGTTCAGTGCTTGTACAATTCTTTAAAAGCAGTCTACTCCTCTTATTTAAAAACAAATGCAGTATGTTCCTTGTTCCTCATGCATGTCGAACTTATTCCATTATATGTCATCTAACGCCTATCTGAAATAAAAAAATGCTAGTCATTTTGGGATTTTAGACTAGTGCGCCGGATATGCACAATCAATTGTAAATCGGGGTTTCCTCAAAAAAATTGGTTCCACTTGGTGGTATATGTGTTATACACATCTAAAGAGTTTGACCTAACATGCTTGTGAATATTCTCTAGTTTGATTCCTTTTTATTTTTGTGCTCCTGGGTTTTTCCTTCTTTTGTGAAAAAAGGGGAAGAGCGAATATGCCAAAGTACCTTTTTTATATCACCGTGGTGTCCAGGCCAGTGCGTGGCGCACCTCGACTTATTCCATGGGGTACCTGATACCTCCTACCAGTACAGGTACCGGGTAACTTTGTCCATCAAAACTTGGACAGATGAGAAAAAATCACCTAGTGTTTTGCCTCCGCTGGGATGAGATTTGAATCTGAGACCTCATTGTTCTCAACCCACTTAATTGATCACTAGGCCACACCCTTGTGTGCAATATGCCAAAGTACCTTGTCCAAAAAAAAAAAAAAAATATGTCGAAGTCAAAGATAAGGAGCTGTTTGGAAATTTTACCTCCAACAAAGTTAATGTTATACTCTGTTTCTGTAAAAGCTCCCTCTACTTCTCTGCCACAGTCAGACTGCATTTGCTATATAGTTCTTCCATGGAACTGTAATTTCAATTAAGTATAGAGATCCTATGGGACGATGTCTTTCTAATTTGCTTAACGCTCTTATGCAGGTCCAAGATGCTGCACGGTCCAAAGTGAGAAGTATCTTGACACCATTAACTGCACAACTAGCCTTGCAAAGAATTCTGCCATTTCCTTGTAAAAAGCAGTATACTGTAGTAATTTTAATGCCTCAGGCATCACGTTTAAAAAAATTGAAGTCATTGATGCAGTCAGTATCCAAGAGTTATTCAAGAGATGCAAAGGTTGGTCTCATCTTTCATCTTCCGGCATCATGATCTAATGGATGTGGATCTTTATATTTGCTTCCGCTTCAAGTGACCCTTGCCACGAAAAGCTACATATAAGTTAATCTTTTGTGTCTATTCCTGTGTAACACTGACAGTCCACTTACGTTGTTTCAGTGTCTGAGGCATTGTACTCTATGCTTGCACAATATTCCAGTAGTATGGATTAATAAACATAAACATATTGTAGTGTCTTTGTCTAATATATTCAAGTTAAGTGCAATCTAAATCCATGTCTAGTAGCACTGAGATTGTTAAGCATGCATGAATATAAAATTGACTCCTAGATTTCTTGCCTTGTATAGCCTGACAGTCTTCTCAATGTGTGCTCTATACATCCATTAGCGTTCATCCTTGTAACTTCATTGTTCACTCTCCTTTTTATATACTGCTACTTTATGTCTTTCCTACTATTTCAGATTTTGGCTGGAATTGCTGGTGTAACAGTCTTGTCCCTCAGTTTATGGAAATACTCCCGAAGTACACTGAAATCATAGTGTAGAGATCTTTGCTGAAAACAGAACTTGGAGGAAACTGTCGAACAAAGGGCGCTGTGTTCGTCCACTTATCCAACCCAACAATAGTACAGTCAAATGGATTGCATGAGAGATGTCATTGAATTCTTTGCCAAAAGATCTGATCGTACTCAGCTCTGGCCTTCTTGTATCGTAGAACGATGTGCCATTATTATCGGCGAGTGTTACAAATATTAGGTTGTGCCAATACTAATAAGCTTAGAAAATTTATGATTCATTGTGCCTGTACTAATGTATGAACCAAAGGAAAGTATCTTCTTGGGTTTGATCCTTACCTTATTATTGAGCAAATATAAGGTTTATTCCTCCTTGGTTACGTGCTATTTTTCGGCCTTTTGGTTTGGAGATCCCCATTTTCGTTCTTCCTTCAACCGTTGCTTTGGTAGCAATGGATTTTTTACGTGGAGGAGTAGGATCTCACAGGACAACCTGCAGCAAAGCTTTTGCCAAATTTTGATGGGGAATAATCTAAGAGTTTAACTACTATATAGGGTAGTGTAAAAATTATTTTTGTACTATCACGTCAACTAAAAGATAAATATATGAAACCATTCATAATAAGTAAAATTGGTTACCTAGAAAAACAAAGAGAGTAATTTGCCACAACCTTGTTACAATATACAAATAGTACAGAAGTTCTTTACGATGCTTGTGCATGTATAAAAAATTCATAATTCATTGGAATGGTTACTGATGTTTCAAATTAACATATTCTAACTAATTTGAGACTGAATTATTGTTATTGTTGTTAAAAGAACAATCAAAAGGCTAAACGGGTGATGTTAGTGTCTGGCTTAGAGACATCCAAGCTAGATGTTAAAGGAAATGATACTTGGTTAGACATTAATTTGCAACTTTAGTCCATCAGTTACTGATAAATTTTAATTTTGGATCTCGTGATATTTATCTAAATTTGTTTCACATATTTTTGTGGCACTATTAATTTTTTTATCCCAGAAATAGAAGATTTAAAATAAAGCTTGGCATTAGAATTTTAGAGCACATTCCTAACGATCGTCCCAATTTCTGGTCAAATTCGGGTTATCACCATACAACATAAAATCCTGACGGATCAACATATATTTTTCAGTATTATAGCTGAAAATTAAGGTGATAATTAGATTTTTTGGGGCTTCAAAATGCTCACTCCGAGCTTCAAAGCTCTGGCGCCGTACTATTTCTCAACAAAAATAAATGGAGTCAAATATACACACGATGGTATTGAAAAGATCCATCCAGGTACTTTTCGGCATTTTGAATATGTACAAACATGGATCATCCATTAGCATATTAGGTTGCCATTTAGATATTAAGCCCAGAGCAACATGGACTTGAAGTAGTAAAAATAGCACGGGCTAGCCAGTTTTCGAACTGGTTATTCACAAATAATCAGCATTTACAAAGTCACTAAAAAATAGCTATTATTTTGCCGTAACACGGAAAGTTCCAGCATAATATACTGGATATCGGTGCACCTGCGTATGAACTTTCAGCATATTATGTTGGAACTCTAACACGGGGAAAGTTCCAGCATAATATATCGGAAATTGGAGCACATGTGTATGAACTTCCAACATAATATACTGGAATTCAAAATATAATATATTGGAACTCCAGTATATTATGCTGGAAGTCCAGTATATTATATTGTAGTATTTCTGAATTTTGAATAGTGTTTTTGTTCAGGTTTGTCTTTACATAAAAAGTGGCTAAGTTTCGATTACTTTGAAATTATGACTATTTTTGAACGACCACTTGTAAATTTGGCTATTTTTTAAATTTCTCCGCTTGAAGTACTACACTTAGCCTTTAGGCCCAGCCCAATGTATTCATTAGCGAATAACAAGACAGCCCCTCAGACAGCCTAAAATTACGATTATACCACTCTAGGGTTTTAATTAACTCCATCTTCCATCTTATTACTTCCATCTTCTCTGCTTTTCGGCACCTCGCGCCTCCTGCCTTCAAACCCTAGTAATCTCTCTCTCTGTTCTACTTTTCTCTAAATTTAACGAAGAAATGTAAATGTAGAAGAACTCAGTGATATACTTTCATTACAGATCTGAAATTGATTAAAAGTATTTTGTTTGTTTAATTGCAGGAACGGTAAGTTTGTAGAAGTTAAAAAAGGGGAAAGAAAATGGTGGAAAAAACAAAAGGAAGAAAAGAAGAAGTGGTTTCCAGAGAGTACACCATTAATCTCCACAAGCGCTTGCATAGCTGGTAAAATCTTATTTCCCTCCTTAGTTTCGATTAATTTGTTTATTTTGTATGTATAATTGTATTGCAAGTATTGGTTTCATGGATCAGTTGCTGGTTTAATGTTAAATGTTGTCCTTTTTATATCAAGAGTCTTTTTGATTTGAAGATCCGTGTGGGACTTATTTCTATTGATAGATTGATTGAGTGGTAGTTTTGCTATTAACCGTGAGTTGCTAAACTTTCAGAAATTAATGACCTATAAGTCTAGGTGGTGAGTGTATATGGTTTCAGCTATCAATCAAGTTTTTGTTCAATGCGTACTAAACGAACTACTACTCCCTCCGTCTCATTTTAACTGTCATTTCTACCTTTTTATCCATTAAGAAAATAATAAATACATGGTATAATTTACTAAATTACACCTATTAAATACTACGTTGAGAATTGAGCATTATTAAAAAGAGTTAGTACTTCTTTAATATTGATGGTATAGTTTGAAACAGTTAACAAATTTAGTCTTGAATTTTTAAAGTGACAATTATTTTGGGGCATTTCTTTTGAGCTAAAGCCATAGTTAACATGGGACGGGTGCAGTATTGTTTATTCGCCTAGATATGCACAGGGAGCCTGCAAGGTAGTAGATGGAGTGGGTTACAGGATAGGGTGGAAGCCACCGAAGGCTTAGTTAAGTTGACTTATGGTATCATACTGTAGCGGTAGGTATTGGTATTTGATGTTGACTTGGTACTGTCATAGTGTAACTCTTCATCTTCTTCTGTTTAGTATGACCTATCTAGTTGTGCTTAAATTGTTTCATCATGGACTGGGAATACAGCAGTATTTCCATTCTTTTAAGTTGTTGTAATGATATTTATGGCATATGACACTAGGTTATTTATTTATTTATTTGATTAGGGTAGACACTTGGTTGGCTGAGAATAATATATAACAAATTTGAGATCAATCACTTCGTTGTCGGTTCCTGTCCAACATTGTTGCAATATGTTATGCCGATTTTATAGAGCTCCTTCTATTGGCTAATGGAATTGATAATATATTTAAGATCAGTCACTTCATTCTAGCGGCCACATGGTCAGATCATAACTTAATGTGTTCCTTTTTGGCCTTTACCCCCTTGGGTTCATTCTAGCGGCCACATGAGTTAATAGTCTTGTGTTACTAACGCCTTTTTGACTAGTCAGCAGATCAATTGATTACCATTTCATATAGGTTTTATTGATGTTGTCTAACTTTTGGCTGGTATATTTTTTTAAATAGCACATTCAAGAAGAAGGCCCCTACAGCCATCAAGGAGATCCGGAAGTTTGCCCAGAAAGCTATGGGCACAAAGGATGTCAGAGTGGACGTGAAGCTGAACAAGCAGATCTGGAGCAGGGGCATCCGAAGTGTCCCAAGGCGTGTCAGAGTCCGTATTGCTCGCAAGAGGAATGATGATGAGGACGCAAAGGAGGAGCTCTACTCTCTGGTTACTGTTGCAGAAATCCCAGCAGAAGGATTGAAGGGTCTTGGCACCAAGATCATCGAGGATGAAGATTAAACTGTCATTTTCAGTGAAGAATGACACTTTCATGTTTTTTGTTATCCTTTTTAGTGTTAAAAAACAGCTCAGTTTTGTGACGATACTGTCTTTTCGTGCATCCAAGTTCTCACATGACATTATGTTATTGTCTTCTGTTTCTCAGGATTTCTCATGGATTCACTCTCTCTTTAGTCATACGTTGAAACACATCACACTGCACATTTGGTTTGCTACTTGGTTTTTAGTTTATTTTTTCTTTGGTCTAGAACAGACTCTAAAGTAGAGTCTAAATTAGTAGCAATTTACAAAAGAAATAAGGTAACAAGAGATCTTAAAAACCAGAAGTTTCCTAAATTTCAAAGAGAAAGACTTCTCTGCTGACAAATGCAGGACTTTGTTCTTAGCTAAGAGATTATTTTTTATGACATTTTCTCTCAACCTCACTTTAGGTCTACAACATTCCTTTATAATCTCTTCGTTTTAACGTTTTAATCTATGTGAGCCTATTTCTTTTCAGTTCGTGCTAGAGTGAATGATTGTTTTTCATATTTGAAAACAATTTACTTTTATGCAACGATTTTATAGACTCACAAAATATGTGTCTTCTTTTACACCACGAGTTCAACTCTTTTTTAACTCTGTGCTCAGAAATGGAGGGAGTATCATTTTGAATCCTCATTTTATGCATGAATTCTTCACATAAATTTATTCATGCAATATCCTCTCTACTTCAGCATCAACAATGTCGAAAACTAAGCTTAGCACAAAGCTAATGTAAGCAAATTAGTAGAAAGTTCGCAAAAGTTGCACGGAAAATTAAACGCCATTCAAGTAGCAACGTGAGTGTATAATGTGTACGCACGATAATTCCAAAACCCACTCAAGAAGTTGAATTGCGTAACTAGGAATGACAGACGGTGCGGAGCGGGGGCGGGTTCTATCTTAACCCGCAAAATTTTAACCCGTCCCCTCCCGCCAAATCTTTCTCTTCCGCATGTGACATATTATTGTTATTTGTCAAAATAGAACTTGATGTTTATAAACCTCCGACAATAATCGGAGAGTGTGGCCTATTTTGTGATATTGGAAAATTAGAAATAGAAATTGTAATATGACCACTTTAACCGTCTGCCTAGAGCTGAATACATATTAATTAGGAATTGAATGGAGGGTACTAACAGTCTTGCAGACTCTACTTTTAGCAAAGCGCACACAGACATCAACTCATTTCATCACTCTCTCCTAACAACAAAGAAATGAAGAATGCCTCATACTCTCATAAACGTTCAACTACTATACCTGTCTTGGTTTCCCAAAATACCTATTAGGATTCATCCCACTATAATTTTCTTCATTGAAAGCAAAAGAGAGAAAGCGGGATGTTGGCTAAGCAATCTACAACTAAACTCAAATTACACAACCACAAAAAAATTGTATTAACAACCACAAAAAATTGTATTAACGCCCACTTGAATTCGCCTCTTCTTCTTCATCAAGTAATGTTGGACATGAAATTTTATCTAACTCTTGAAGTCAAACCTGAAAAGAAAATTATAAAATATTAAAATTGAGAATTATTATTACCAACAAGTCATTGAGAAAAATACTTACTATTTATTTCGTTCAAATACCAAGTGCGAGCACACGTCAAAGCCTCCAAAGTAGTAGGATGAAGTTTACTACGATGCGTACTAATCAACCTCTGACTAGTGCTAAATGCGAATTCTGAAGCAACGGTAGAGACATGAATGGCTAAAAGGTCACGACCCATCTTTTGCCAAGTAGCAAATTTTAATCCGTTTGTCTTCCACCAACTTAATCTGTCAAATGATGGTGTACGGGATAATATGCTTTCTTCTAAATACGCATACAATTCCGATCTTGTGTCCACGTTCGCCCTACTCGAAGCGACAAATCTATCAAAAGTTAGACACTCAGATCACTATTCACTATCAACAAGACCAACTTCATTAGGTGCTTAAAATGACTCATGTAAATCAAGTGCTCTGCTCTTATATTCTTGAAAAGGATCAAAACAATAGTTTCAAACTTCTTGAATTTCATCCAAAGCTTCTTCACCATAAATTTGTGCAAGATGAAATTCCACCAACTTCATCTTATTTCTCAGTTAAAAAATAGTAGCTACATCCATCAAAATATGCATATCATCCCAATATTTTTTAAATTTCAACAACATTGACATTGCCATAGAGCTAATAAAAGGATTTAAACTTTTTACCCAAGCTTCCAATTCTAGCTTAACGTCACAAAATTTTGAAAAGTATTGAGTTGAAGTTGGATATTGACTCCCCGAAAATTGTTCAGTGATATGATAAAAGAGCTTCAACTTTACAAACTTCTTGTGCCGCACTCCATTGCCTTTCAGTTGGAAAAAAACGATGATTGATGACATCTATACTCAACTTTGTAAATACCTCTTTGTAATTCAGGGCTGTCCTCAACATTAAATATGTTGAGTTCCAATGAGTGGGGCAATCATACTCCAACTTTTTTGTACAAGAAACATGTAGCAACCATGCAGCTTCTTCAAACCTTTCAATTCTGCCTGAAAACCCTATCCAGTATAAGACAATTACGCACATTGCTAATACTATCTTCTATCACCTTTAACCTTTCCTACACAATTAAATTCAAGATGTGTGCGGCACATCACACATGCAATACTCGTCCCATCAATAATAAATCTCATATACAAAGTTTCTCATCTAGCAAGGATTTTATCATAGTATTATTTGTGCTCGAATTATCAACTGTAACTGTTGATATTCTTCTCTCAAGGTTCCACTCTAACAAGCAATTAAGCAACACACTACATAAAGTATTCTTATCATGTGGAGCGGGAATATAAATAAAGCTCAGAATATGACTCTGAAGCCTCCATGAATCATCAATAAAATGTGTTATAATTGTAATAAACCCTTTCTTGATATTATCTTAGGTCCACACATATCAGCTGTTATTGTAATTTTACTTGTGAGTTTTTTCAACTTTGAAGTTTTTGATTTCAAATTTTCTAAAATCTTTAAAATATTATTCTTGATTGTGTTCTTGATCAAAATAATGTTGTTGGCTAACATCGTCACCTCCCAAACTATCCTCATCTCTAAGTTAATTGGCTTCTTGCGATATTTACGAAAATGATCCCACATAGATGATGTTCTATAATTTCTTGTTGATTTAATACGAGTATTACAACATATTCAAATACCGAAACGAATACCATCAATCACATCGGAGTGAAATGTTTCCATGCTTTAGAAATAAATTTTCTTTTTCAAGTTTCATCAACAACTTCAATAGTAACTTCATCAGACTGCCTACGTCTTTGACTCTCAATCTCAATAGGGAAAGTACTCGAACATGAACCTACTGGATTTTCTTCATTATGAGGCTCCATACTTTCCTATGTAAAGTCAACCAAAGAAATATGAAGTGGAGAATGCAGATAACTTAGCAATGTATTAGCTAAATGTAACTTAACAAACCAGTCAAAGATGACCCCAATTCAGTATTGTACCTTAGCAAAGTGTTCAGCATTTCTTGCCTCTTTTCGTCTATGGTTGAATTTATGCTTAGTCAAATGAAGTGGGGAAAAAAGTAATATGAATCCAAAAATACCATTTGTTTTTAGGTACTTAATCAACATACAACAATGCTTTAACAGTGACCAGATTCTTATGACTTTGTGAAGACGAAAAATGCTTTTAATTCATCGATTAATAAGATTCTCAATCGCAGAAAAATATAAGAAAAATAAAATATTGTGCTTATCGACATCATTGTCTTTGCCTTTCTATTTATATTGCACAAGAAGAAAGTTTCAGTAAAGAAAATAGAGGAAAGACGCATAAAGTAGAAAGTAGAGAGTCAGCGTATTACCCGAGATAAGAGAAAGAGATTGTGTGAGAGTGGGGAACGCTGAGCTGCGATAATGGTATGTTGACTGAGTAGAGAAATTTTAGGTTTTAGACTTTAATTTGTGAGCTGCGGTTGCCGACCGACAGTAGAGACGACGTTTTTTGTTTTAGGTTTTAGTCCAAAAAATTATATCCTAGACCATCGACTCTCCCCGTCCCCGCATAAATTTTAAAAAAAAATATTTGCACTCGCCCCGCACCCGTAAACACTGTAATCCGCCCTGCCCCGCCCCCGCGCCATTGCCATCCCTGTGCGTAATGACAACACATGGGTGCTCAGCTTCTATGACATCAATTCTTGCCAATAGATTAGTGGCCTAAAGCCAAATTTTAATAAGAAGCCTTAAACTTTTTAATAGAATTTTTTAATTGTTTATAGGGTAAATATTTTTACAAGATATAAAGCTTTAACTTCACATAATAATGTTATTATTTATATTGGTGAAGCTTAATTTAAACTAATAAGATATTAGCCATGTATTTGCAAAACAATACCTTGGATCTAGTTAAAAAATATTATTTTTACTCATATGAAAATTTTGAATAAGCATAATTCAAAGTTCTAAAAAACTTTTACCGTTAAAAATTTAAGATGTCTCTCTCTTTCTTTTTATATAAAGATTTCGTACTTTTTTAGTTTTTTTAAATATTTCAATATTGTTTAAGCGAAAATAAAATAATAAAATTTACTGTTAAATTCTTTTTTGAAAACCTAAAACTTTTTGGGGGCTAAAGCAAAAGTAGTCTGGACCTTAGCCGGATCCAGTAAAATAAACTCTTCTAGTGTCGTAGTGTGTCTCGAGATCGTTTTCAGGATCAAGAATCCTTTACACTTTTCTTACTAGTACTAGTATACTGAGAATTGCTACGCTGGTAAACTACTTATAAGGGTACGCTCTAGAAAAGTACTATTGAGAGAAATTGTCCGAAGAAAACAGTTATTCATTCATATTATCCGTTAAAAACGGGTTAAATATAAATAAGAATCATATTATCCACCAATAGACAACTAATGAGTTTAACTTTTACTGTAAAGCCTCAAATTGGGGTTCTTTAAATTTAGGATATTAGAAATTCTCCCAAAAATGATCGTATTTAAGAAACCATGGATAATATAAATATCCATATTATATGTCGATCAACCCGTTTTTTATCCGAATTAAATATGAGTCGGGACGGATAATTTTTCCTTTTTTGCATTACCTATTTTTGTCATCCCTTACATCTAATCCGACCCGTCCATTTGCTGCCCTTAGATGCAGTAGACCAAATTGACAAACAAACAACTATAAAGAGAACTAAGAAAAGAAGAGAGATGGACGTTTCATAAGAACATCCTTAGCAGCTGAATAATTTCTTCTGTTTTAGCGATCCCTTATCATTTCGAAGAAAAGGAGAGCGAAAAAGGAAAAATGACATTGTATAGTTACTCTCAAAATAATATTCGAAAAAGTGTATAATATATATATACAAAAATTATACAAATTTATTTTGGCTAGCGGATATAAATAATTTCTGGCATGGACTAAAAGTGATAATATTCTAAGAAGGAAGGGGAGGAGAAACGAAAGGTCATATTTTATTCTTAGGCACACTTTCCAATAAGGGCGTTTGGTCTAGTGGTATGATTCTCGCTTTGGGTGCGAGAGGTCCCGAGTTCGATTCTCGGAACGCCCCAATATTACTATGTTTTTTCTCGTCCTATAACTATTTCCTGTTTTATTATCTTTTGTGCGGGAAAACAAAAATTTATGATATTCAAAGGATAACCTGTGTGTTTTCCATTTTACCTTCTATTTAAAATGTTTGACTATAGTAAAAAGTTACTCCCTCTGTTTTATTTTATTGTGATCCTATTTATTTTTGGTGTGTTCTTACTTAAAAACTACACGCAAACTTTTTATTTTACTCTTAATAACAAGCTTGTAGAAATAGAAATTTATGGCATGTTTAAAACTCCAAGCTTTAAATAACTATACAAATATTATGACAAGTTTAAAACCATAAAATTCAAACGTTTTTATTTCTTTATTAATCTAGTCAAATCGTACTATTACATAAATAGTTGTGAAGCTTTAAAATTACTACTACAAATTATTTCACTGTCGCCTGAAGGTACAAAGTAGCAATGGTTTGCAGCTCTACCTTGTCAATTGTAACTCGGGTCTTCTCGGTAGTATTTTGCATTTCAATAGGATAAAGTAGACTAGGGGCTTTGTTTCACTTTCACTTTTATTATGTTCTTGGTCATTAGTACGAGTCAACAATCTAAATATTAGAAATAATTACATATTTATAATGTTACAATAGTGATTAAACATAATACTCTTACTACAATTTAATTTGAACAAGATAGAGAAAAAAAGAATATGGTGATGGAAGAAACAATAATAGCACATGAAACGAAATGCAGTGGGATGAATAAGATCCTTCTATCCTTAAAACGGAAAGCTCACTGTGCAGATTATAATCTTTTCAATGCATATTGTTTTTCTCCACCCTAACATCCCTTCATCTGTTGGCAATTTGGTCGACTTCCTCAAAACCAACCTGTTATAGCAGCAAGCCAACAATTTATTGAAGAAATGAAATGAAGTCTCCTCATATGATCTAGATAATCCTCACCTCATGAATTAATTTTTGGAGTTGAGTTATGCCGGTCCTCCTACTTCATTTTTTTTCGTCCAGATACTTTAACTTGTTCAAAATCTATATTTTAAACCCCTCCGACCGTTGACTAAGCACATGTGGCAACAAAATGGTTGAGTTGCACAATGTGTAATTCACGCGACCAAGGAGCGTGCATACAAAGATTTTGAAGAAGAAATAATTAAAATAAGGGGAAAAAAATCATTAAAATAAGGATGAAAAATAAAATAAAATATTTTTCTTCTTCCCCACTCCCTCCGGACACCCCCCCCCTCCAAAAAAAAGAAAAACAATCCCTGAAGATCCCTTAAAAGTGGCAAAGAACAATGCGGCGATGATCTACATAATTAAAAATACCTAAATTATTCATCGAGGAATGTGAGACAGAGAAGGAAGAAGGGATATGAGACGGACAAGGAAGTAGAAATATGTGCACCGTTAAGCACAAGGCAACCCTAATTTGAGAGAAGGGAGATGAGATGGATGCATTAATTTTCTTTATGAAAATAGTATATAATAAGTATTTTTAGTAGATACAACATAAAAAATGACGTGGAATATGATGTGTCATCCACGTCAAGCAAGTGAGATACACACACGGTCAGTGGGGTTTAAAATATAGATTTTGATCAACTTAAAGTGTCTGGATGAAAACAAGTGAAATAGGAGGACCAGCATGTCAAACCGGAACAAGTACAATGGTTTACTAGGCTATTCTGCCTCTTAACAAAGCTAGAGATCGAGCTTTGGTTGTTGTGGAAGTGGAGGGGAACTGTAACAATAAAATTCCGAACAAAGGCATAATCTGGGAACTCCCAAGTATTTGAGGGACAGATGATAAATGAGAAGGTATATGAATATGAGAGACTGGGTTTTTAGCTCAGACAAACCAGATTGGTATAGTGGAAAAGAAGCTTGAGAGCTGTAAAGTAAATAAATACACTGTATAAATGATTTGTTATTTCTAACCAAGAGGTATAGTGGGTCAGCTGCTCCACACATCGACAAAAGGAACACTCATGGGCAGCAGTATCACTCAAAATAGAGTTAGTATTACAAAGTTCAGTCTAAGCCTGTCCACTGAAGTGGGAATGAGATGACCGAAAAAGGAGCAATTTATTGCATCAAATTTAAACACTGATTTCTCAGATCCAAAAACTTTCTTGGGAAACAAAATCTGGTATGACTTCCCTGTTACTCAAATCATGCTAATAAAGAGAGAGACATCAAAGTTGTCGATTTGAACAAACAAATTTTTGGAAACTGATATCTCAGACATAGTAACCAGTGAATGTAAATCCTCTTCCTACTATCTCACCAGCACAATACCATGCAAAGCACTCCAAGCCGAACAAAGCAGCAATGCCTGCATCTTCAACCTTCAATTCCTTTCTATTCCTCCACATGTGCTTCACAGAATCGACTTCCTTCCAAAATGATTCATAACGGCCAGGGATGCTGAAGGAATTAAAAAATGTTCAAATGATCATGAACAAAAGCAACTCATAATGGACAGTAAACTACATAAATATTGGTTATGTAAAGATGCATACCACTCCACTTGGCTCAATTAGACAAAAAATGAAAAAAAAAACTCAGAGAGGGGAGGCGCATGGGGGTTAAAATAAAGCATATCAATTAATAATGTCTTTGACCACCATATTCAGAGGCGGATCCAGGATTTAAACTCTATGAGTTCAAGTTATAAGGTTTTAGAATTGAACCCGTTATATTTTTAAAGTTATGGGTTCATATCTACTATTTTTGTAATTTTAATGAATTTTTGTAAATAAATTTTTACTCCGTGTCAAAAGTTATGGGTTCAATTGAAACCAAAACTAGTACACTACATCCGCCACTGTATTTGGTTGCATTACATGCGGAATGATTGCTTTACATAATAACACTTTTATGAAGTAATTCACGTAATAACATTTCACCATAGATCATAGAATTGCCTAAAATATTTTCTTCTATAGGTAATTGTCTATAATAATATTTAACAAGAGAATTTTATGACTATGTCTATAAACAATACTAGTTCACTTTGCGCTTTTAACATGAGATTATGACTATGGCTATATCATTTACTTGGTTTGACAGACACCAAAAACATTTTATGCACATTAAGCACAAATTTTTGCACTTATAAAACATATCAAATCAAAACAACTATAAGATGCAGTTCCATAGTACACAAAATTAGAATCTATCATGCATCAGTGAAAATAAAGCAATGTGGTGTACCTAATCCATCACTGAAGGAACCAAAACTACTCATACTGGTTTTCAAGCGCAAATTTCAACACAAGTTCAAGCAGATAGTGGCCTGCTCGTCGCAGAAACACACTGACTGATCCTAAAAGCTTAGCAACAGATACCAAGTAATTAGGCTGAAGAGAGTATAACCTGGCAAGACGAGTGTAGAGCAACTGCTTGGACAATTCATTGCATTTTTCAACAGTGGGTGGCTCCACAATATACTGTTTGTTCTGCTCCAGCAACTGTTTGTAGTAGCCAGTACCATGCTTAGCAAGAAACTGTGAAGCTTGACATGCCTTAGACTGCAGTTGCTGAATCTTGGATGCCATCAATACCAAGAAAGTCCTGGACCCAACAATAAAGGAAATAAAATCAAACATCTAACCAGCTAAGGGAGCAGACATACTCTCTCTCTCTCTAGCACGCTGGAGGATGCGATGGAAACTAGTAGGCAGGGAGAAAGAAGCTGGGAAGGCCACACCCTTCGGTATTTTTGGTTATTATGTAGAGAAGTCAATAAAAAAAACGAAGGGTTGAGAATCCGTTTTGTGGGCCAAGAGTTCTCCTTTTCTTCTACATTGTTGGTGCAAAGTGGAGATACCCAATTATATAGAAGTTGGTTAGATTTCTGGGAGGCTTGATGGACTTTCTTGTACAGATCGTCTCGGAGTTGTACAAATGGATTCTTATATTTTTCCCAAAACAAGGGACCAGACATACACCCCCCATTTTGCAACTTTTTTCAATTTAAAAGAAAACCACATAAAAATTATTACTTTCTTCCTGACTTACAAAAATAGGTAAGCAGTAAAGATCTAGCGTGAAAAAGGTTCAAAATATAGCATACCACTTCCCTAAGAAAAAAGAGCAAAAAGTTAGCTATTTAGCAATCTAATACGGGATCGAATGAGCCTTTTGATCAAGTAGTTTTGAACATGAGTAAACCATAAGATCATGCCCTCACATGTGTAAAACCAGAATGACTTTGCATAGATCACCTTTATTTTTGTGGTCCTTTCTAAATGTTCCAAAACTAAGAACATAGTTGAGTCTCAACCCCAAAATTTTCATCAAAAAATCAATCAACTGAGCCTCAAGCCCATCTATATGAATAGCAATATCTATTTTACTCTATTTCGGGCCCACTTCAAAATTTCCTTGAATACTTTTTTCCCAAACAAATCGGACAAAAACCAGGGACACTACTAAAAACTAAAAACTGGCAAGTCCAAGAATCTGATCTCATTTAACTGCATATAATCATTGGTAATCTAATAGAACAACCCCATCTCAGTCCCAAACAAGTTAGGGTCGTCTATATGAATCCTCACTGACCGTGTTCCACATTTAAATTTGTCTTGCCAACATTACACAAAATAAAAATAAAAATGAAAAGTACTACAAGTGATCCATATTTTCTACTGGCATAGGATAAGGCTAAAGGACTCTGAAAAAGCATAGAGTTATTGGTATTCTAATGTGCACAAGAAAAAAGAAAGTTTTTTTTTAGTTGACAAACTACAAGTAATTGCTCTCAAACCCAGCTAAATAAAAGCTGATGTTTTCCTAGCTAGTTCCGATTCTATCTCACAGATCAAGCTGAATATCATCAGTCATAGCTGAGTCAGACCGATAAACCAAAACCCTAATCATCTCCCACCAACAGGGTTGGATCCACATCGTAAGCTATGGGTTCAGTTCAGTCGAACCCAATATCTTCGGCCTAGATCCTATACCATTGTATGAGATCCCGTCCAGTACTAAATCCTCCAATACTTCTCAACGGTAGTTTAGATTTAAGCCACATGTCCAATTAAAATTTGAAGGCTGGCATAGAATCACTTTCTTCTTTTTATTTGGTCTTTCTTCCTTCCGTTGTCTCAACTTCTCAGGTCCAAAACCTCTCACCCTCAGCTGCTGCTGCAGTGCTAATTTGGAGATAGCTACAAAGGGCATTCTCTCCTCTATACTTCTTTTTATTTTTCACTACTAAAGCTAAGCCTTCACTGATTGAAGCACCCAATGGCTTCCTTGTGCATTCTAAAATTACACTAATTCTATTTATTCCAGCTAACCAGAAAAACAACACTTGTTATTTGATTTATCCACCAAAAAACAATCAAGATAAACATAGATTATTTTAAGTCTCTGAAGAAAATAAGATGGGTCATTGTGGTGGAACTGGATACAAGGAAATAATTGTGCATAATTCAGAAAGTTTCTCTCCGAAAAAAGTGACAAATTGCTAATGCAAGTTGGAGGAAGGAAATGAAAAAACTGAGTACAAAGTTATTGCTGAGGAGATGTTGGTGCTCTGTATATGCTGGGAGAGAGAGATCTTTAGGAGACGGGTGGAAGAAATCAAGCCTTCAAAATTTTATTTGAGATGTACGGGAGCATTTGGTACTTGCGGTGATCCGACCCCCTTTTAATTCTAAGGAATAGAATTTAATGAGAAACTTAACAATTAAAGACCTGCAGGCAGGCAGGCGAATTGTTGAGTTTTAAGACTCAATAGAGATAATTTTACATATTTGCTACTTTGATATAAAGAATTTGTTATGTTTAGTTTCTTTGATTTCAATAATAAAGAAACTAATCATAACAAATTTTAGTTTCTCAATCCGAAACCAAAGCAAAAAATTCAATCCAAATTTTTGGTTTTTCGGTGCTAATCCCAATAATGCACACCCTAGTTATTAGCAGTTGAGGTCTCTATCCTAAATTTACACTCTTATAAAGTTCAAATCCTGAATCCTCCTTTGACCACCAAAAACACAACATATAAACCTATAACAAATTCATTCTCTTCTATACATGCCTAACTGTATATCTTGTGCTTATATCGTAAAATCGTACCAAACGAGATCTGACAGAAACTGATTAGCAAAAATTTGAAATTAATCAATTAATCAATCAACGGACTATGCTTCAAGCCTACACTAATCGAATCAACTATATGAATCATCTATATCCATTTCACTCTATTCGAGTCAATTACATTTCATAACAAATATATTGTATTAATAAGGAAGAAAAAACAGAAAAAAAAAAAGTCAAATAAAACTAATTAAGAGCAAAATAAAGCTCAAAATTTACCTTTCGCCTGCGATTTGCAGTAATACTACAGAGGATGTTTTGCTTCAGTCGCCGATAGCAGTGACCCTAGCTTTCTGATAGAGGCTTCTGAGAAAAATCATGAATCGGAGATTTTCAACCTTCCCACTGAAAGTTGTGATTATTACAGTTTGCACCCCAAGAAGAAACTAGTAATCCACTTGTGATGCCCTTAGTTTTGATTTATTTCTATTTCCCTCTTTTCTTTATATACTCCTTTGATACATAGCAACCTTGAGGATATATCTAAGTGGCGGATCCAGAGTAGAAGATACGGGTTCACCGCGGTTATTCTTGTATATTAACTTGAAGCCGTTATCGGATCTATAAAATTTAAATTTTAGATTCGTCTCTGATCTAATCTTACGAGGTTTGGTTGTTGAATAATTGAAATAAGTAGATATAATGTATTTATTAACCATAGTTGATTAATTTTTTCTAGATTAGTACTAGTTCTGGCTTGCTCATGTTTTATTGGTAAAACTAAAATTTTTTAATTGCGTTCATTTTAAGTTTGTACGAAGATCGGTATGATTTTAAACTGCCTACTTTTCAAGTTATGTTTACGCTCCAACGAATACACATGTTGTGTTGTAAGTTTGAAAGCAAATACTTAACTCATAAATTATAAGTTATTATCTAACAATTATTTCCAACTATTATGCAAATATACATATTTGAAGCTGTTGGTTTTACCAAACACTTATTCTTAGTCTTGACTGCTAAAACTTATAAATTGACAATTCTAATAAACTTGGCAGTTGCCTAATAGTAACATCGTAATATGTAAACCACGGTGCAGTCATGGGCGGAGCTAGAAGCCGAAGTACGGCCCAACCCCAGTTTTTTTTGTCCAACTCTATATGTACTAAGAACTTAACTTTAAATATGTACAAAATGAAATTCAGAACATGACTCTGGGTGCAGTGTCGAAAAGCTAAAACCAACATTAGTGGCCCCAAAACAATTAAGGGACATCCAACGTCCAGTAAGCCACTCTTTTCGGGTTCAAGAGCTGAAAAATTAAAAGCGCGTGTGCGTCCTTCTTTAATGGGTCTTATGTGACGCAAATCCGGACTAACCGGGCCAAAGCGGTACAGGACATCAAATAGTAAACACACCCAAAAACAAAAAAAACAAGAAGTCACAATTTGAACTGATGTTTATGAGCACGAATCCTATCAAACCCTTACTATTTATGTCAATTGAATCTTCGTTACTCTCTTAAATTATTTCCGTGAAAGAAACAGAAAAAGGTGGATAAGTTTGGTTTGGCGATTTCAATTTCATAGCTGGCTGTTGGCAGTTTAGAATGATGGCTTAACATCTGCAATAGCATTTGTAATTGTCATTGTAGCAAATAGCGATATCCTGCGAACTAGAATTTATAACCTGTTTTGGTCCAGCTTCTTCAAACCTAGAAGCACTTTTTTTCTTTTTTTTAAAAAAGATTTTTTTGTTTTTCAAAAAATTAAAGTGTTTGACCTAGCTTTTGAAAGAAGAAAAAGTGTTTTTGAGCAAAAGCGAAAACAATTTTGAAAACAATCTTGAAAAAGCAGAAAAAAATAACTTCTCTCTAAAAATACTTTTGAGAAAAATACACTTACAAGTATTTTTTTTAAAATTTGACCAAACACTAATTGCTGCTCAAAAGTACTTTTCAAACTAATTAACCAAACACAAATTGCTTCTCACCATAATCATTTTTTATTAAAAAAAAAACACTTCTTAAAATAAGTTAATTTTAGTAGCTTGACCAAACGGGCTATTAGTTTTCATTTTGTGTCAACCAATATACAGGAGGTGAACAAAGTTACACTATACTATTATATTCTACTTTGAAAGTTCAACCTTATTTCATAAACACAAACAGATTAACATATGATATCACTAATGAAAAGCTTGGAGATGGGGAAGAAAGCAAAGGCAAGGGAAGCCGATGTCAACTAGGAGGTTGAGATATATGTCCCGAGAACCGAGGATCGAGGAAAGGTAGCTTGTTTTTCTCCTGGACAACGGTGACTGCCGACTTATGCAGTGGTTCCTACCAGAAAAGACAGTTCAGCTTGTAGAGCATGTAGCTCAGAGGGATACAGATGATATGCATATGAGAGACTGTATATCAAACATTAGTTAAATCAACGTTAAGCTCAGCTGTAAAGTCAACAACTACATTTTTTCTACGTATAAAATGTTTGTTATTTCTACTGATGGAACCAAGAGGTATCCACACACCGACCAAAAGAAACGCTAACAAAGACAGAATATTGTCATGGGTAGCAGTATCATTCAACAGATAAAATTACTATTACAAAAGTTCAATTTAAGGCACACAACTGAGGTGGGGATAAGATGAGCGAGAATTAGTAAATTATTGCATCAATTTAAACACTGATTTCTCAGATCCAAAAACTTTCTTGGGAAACAAAATCTGGTATGAATTCCCTGTTACTCAAATCATGCTAATAAAGAGAGAGACCTCAGAGTTGTCAATTTGAACAAACAATTTTTTGGAAACTGACATCTCAGACATAGTAACCAGTGAATGTAAATCCTCTTCCTACTATCTCACCAGCACAATACCATGCAAAGCACTCCAAGCCGAACAAAGCAGCAATGCCTGCATCTTCAACCTTCAATTCCTTTCTATTCCTCCACATGTGCTTCACAGAATCAACTTCTTTCCAAAATGACTCATAACGGCCAGGGATGCTGGAGGGAGTTAAAAAAGGTTCAAACGATCAAGAACAAATGCCACTCATAATGGCCAGTATAAGGTTCAAATGATCAAGAACAAATGCCACTCATAATAGCCAACAAGCTACTCGTAAATATTTTTGATGTAAAAGATGCATAGTATACCACTCCACTTGGCTCAATTAGAAGAAGAATGAACATAAAAATCTCAGGCAGGGAGGCACATTGGGGGTAAAATAGAGGTTTTTTTATAACCCGGGGGGGGGGGGGGGGGGTTTTAAAAAAA
>MDKJ01051274.1:0-38997 GCA_005239525.1 Nicotiana knightiana | reverse complement strand
GATTGTGCATGGGATTTGATGAATGTGTGCAAAAGTTGGCCTTGTCGGGCCAGGGTTAGGCTTCAGAAGATTCAGAATTTTGCTTAAGGCATATGTGAGTTGTCAGGGTAGTGGCTCAGTCACGTGCTTCAAGGAAAAGCGTGTTCATGTGCTAGAAGAGCCTTGGAGTTGATTGTATTTGGGGCCAGTCAGAGTGGGTGACTCTCAATAGTGGTCCTAGTGAGTTCAAAAGTTAAGAACACGATGTTTAAGGGTTTCAGGCAGTAGTATGATCGAGAATCGAGCTTTTGTAGAGTAATTTCTGAGAAAAAGGAAGATGGTTAGAATGTTCTATGATATGTTTCAGCATGCATAGTATTGGAGGAGTGAGAGAAATAAACTCTGGGTTGTAGAAAGACTATCAGGAGGGTATGAGACGGTTTGCGGGATTTAGGCAGCATAGTCTCGTGAATCAAGGTCACTCAGGATGAGTGAGGGTTGAGTTTTCTATGAGTTAAAGGAAGTTGCTATTATTCCTGAAGCAATTGAAGATGATTAAAAGAAGATAGATTTATTATCCATGGTTGAAATGGCACATTTGCGGCAGTAGTCAGTTCCTTTGATGTGATTAAGTTATGCATGTGGTTTGTGCCGGTGTGTGCGGGGCTTGTCGGTCATTGTAATGGATTTAATGTGGGAGCTTTTGATTGCTATGGCCTGTAAGGTATGGGCAGATCCCGGAAGGATTATGGTGGTATAGACTACTACTTATGGATTTGTATGTTGGGTGATGGTGAGAATTCACTCGTATGTTGAGATGGTACTCTTGAATTGAGTTAAGTAAAAGGTTTCTATATGATGGAGTGTTCGCCCTATTGGTGGTTCAGAATTTATGATGGAATTCTTGCGCTACCTCATATTGGCATGTTAGGTGCGGTAAGCAGTATGTAGCTGGGAGTGAGAATCGAGATTGCGATTCGGTGTTGGCAAGGACGTCATGAGCTCGGATGAGCAAGAAAAAGTGATTTGAAAGTTCAGAGTAAGCTAGTGTTATCTTCAGTGTCACCTGAGATCGATATTCGGTGAAAGAGGCTTTGTACCCTGGTCATGGGTTATTGTTTGCTTTGCAGCATTAGTGTGGTCGGTGGTATAGATGTGCAGACTTGTTTCCTTGTGTGGAAGGTCGTGGAAGCATGACCGCGAGAAGATTGTATAAGTGTGACATGTAGTCACCTGATTGTTGAAGATTCAGACCAAGTATAAGGAAGTGTAACATTGCCTATTTGAGAATTTATGCCTGGAGGGCGTTCGGTTCAGTTGATTGTGGATTATGGGGTGTTTGTCCCGGTGATGATGGTTGTTCTCGTGTATTATGAGAGAAAGTGGGTTAAGATGAAACCAGGTAAAGCTATTAGCTTAGTTTGGTGCGATCAGGGTAGACTCGATGTTTGTGAATAGATTTAAAAGTGATTATGGGCTCCATAGTGCCAAGCATGTTCATTTCAGTGAAGCGCTTTTCATGGGAAGGTATTAGAACAACGGATGTTGTTGCGTCTTCGTCAAATTCATGCGATATTATGATTGTGCCGTGTGAGTTGTGAAACGACTTGATAATTTCCTATGTGTTTAGGTCCCGCGTAGTGGGGATGTTATCTGAGCAGAACAACTCTTGAGATCCAGAGTATGCATATTTATTGCACCTCAGTTGTGCTTGAGTTTTGTGAGCATATGGCTTTGTCAGTCTCCCCAGGATGGTATTATGCACTTAGCGTGCTTATGATCGATATTTAGTAATTTGTAATACTGAGAAAATTAGCTTCGTATATATCTTCTTATGTAAATTTTATGTGTGGATCGGGTGGCACGTCGCCACGGGTATGCTATTCAGATCGGGTTGCACGCCACAACAGTGTGATGATGAGTAACGTTCCTATATTTATTCTTTCTTATGTTCTACTTCCTATTTTCTGAGAAAAGTTCATATTAGTTGCGTGAGTTGAACAGTCCCTTCCTGAGTCGTTTCTTATTATCATGTTCGAGTTATGGCCTATTGGCGCGATGTGGTATCATGTGAGGCTGTTGGTCATGTTTGGGGTGATTTATTTTCTGAGCAGTTCATACTGGGTAAGACGAGATTTTCGGATCAGGGATAAGTGCAATAAGGTTATGTGAGGTGTATATTAAAGAACAAATACCATTATTCAGGTTCATAACGAGGTGATGATTCTAGTCAAAATGAGATATTCAATGATTTGTTAACTCTGCAGTTGGGTATGAATTTCTACACATCTCCTCCATTGTGGTGGTATCGTCAGAATTATAGCAGGACGTATGTATATATATCATGAGGTGCATTGGGAGTATCATATTCATGGAATTTTGGCTATTTAACTTCAGGGAGTGCCGTCGTGGTCAGATGATGAGTTATGTGGTGCATGGTGCTGATTCAGCAAAGGCATGTAGTCATGTTCTGGTATGTCGTGTGGTAGTTGATACAGTGCTTATATATTAGAACTAGGCCTGGTAGAGAATTTCAAGTGTTAGAACTAGGTTCTGAGCTTATTATATGGATAAAAGAATAAATCTTCAGATTTGATCAAGCTAATGTGCTCAATTGGGTTGTGGTAGCACGGGTAGGCGCACGAGGTGTTAAATAGTGATTTCAGATAAATCCCGAGCAGTTCTTAGCACGTTCGAGGACGAACGTCTGTTTAAGTGGGGGAGAGTGTAACGACCCGATCAGTCGTTTTGAGCTCTAGCGCGTCGTTCAGTGGTTTGAGGCCGTGAGCAACTTCGTTTCAGGTATTATGACCCGTGGGTGTGGTCGGAATTGAATTTCAGGAAGTTTAGAGTTGATTTGGAAAGAAAATTCTCATTTCAGAAGCCTTAAGTTGGAAGAATCAACTAAGATTGGAATTTTGAGTAAACGACCTCCGAATCAGGATTTGAAGGTTTCTACAGGTTCATATGATGATTTCGGACTTGGGAGTATGTCCGTATCAGGTTTTGGATAACCCGGGAGCGTTTCGACATATATTATGGAAGATAGCATTTTAGAAGAATTTCATAAATTTGGGATGTAAGGCATTTCAATGTGATTGATGTCCATTTAGGATTCCGAGCCTGGGAATAGCTCCGTATGGTGATTCTGGAGTTGGGAGCGCGATCAGAAGTGAATTTGGATGTCCGTAGGTCATTTTGAAGTCATTTGGCTAAAGATAGAAATTTGAAGGTTTTCGAGAAATCCGACCGGAAGTGGAAATTTTGATATCGGGTTCGTAATGTTATTCCGAAAGTTGGAGCAGGTCCGTAATGTCGAATATGACTTGTGTGCAAAATTTGGGGTCAATTGGACGTGATTTGATAAGTTTCGACATCAGATGTAGAAGTTGGAAATTTCTAAGTTCATAAAGTTCGGATTTGGGTGCGATTCATGGTTTCAATGTTGTTTGATGTGATTTGAGGCCTCGAGCAAGTCTGCATTATGTTTTGGAACAGGATGGTATAATTGGACGGGGTCCTGGGGGCCTCGGGTGATTCCAGGTGGTTAACAGATCAATATTTGAAGGTTGAAAAAGGCTGGAATTGCTGTCATCTGTTATGACCGCACCTGCGAGGCTTTGGCCGCAGGTGCGCCTATGACGCCGCATGTGCGAAGAAGTGGTGGTCTGGGTGGGAGCGCATGTGCGATGATATTTCCGCACCTGCGAAGTCGCAGATGCGGGCTATGGGGCGCAGGTGCGAAGTTGTCTTGAGCTGAGATAAGCCGCATGTGCGGAGGTTTGGTCGCACCTGCGGAATCGCAGGTGCAAGTGTTGGATCGCAGGTGCGAGTGTTGGATCGCAGGTGTGAAACATGGCCTGGGTAGAATGTTTTAAAACCGAGTGTTGTTGGTCATTTCTTCATTTTTCACTTGTGTGGACGATGTTGGAGGAGCTTCAAGAGAGGGTTTTTGTCAAGGATCACAAGGTAAGTAATTCCTTCATGTTTCTAAGTTAAATACAAGGCTATTGCATGGAATTATACATGAAAATTGTGGAAAAAATTGAAGAAAACCTAGAAACGGTAATTTGGATTTTTAGCCACGAATTTGAGCATGGAATTTAGAGTAAATTGTATAATTGAACTAGTAAAGCTATGGGTAGAATTTATCTTCGAGAAATTTCAAATTCCAGGCACGTGGGCCTGAAGGCGTTTTGGTCATTTCTCTAAGCGGGGTTGGGAAATTATGTAATTTGGAAT
Organism: Nicotiana knightiana; assembly: GCA_005239525.1. Classification (NCBI taxonomy): domain Eukaryota; kingdom Viridiplantae; phylum Streptophyta; class Magnoliopsida; order Solanales; family Solanaceae; genus Nicotiana; species Nicotiana knightiana. Next base: position 34,776 of record MDKJ01051274.1, on the reverse strand, counting down.
TGTTGCAAATATTAGAGTATATTTTCATTGGTTTGCCGTTGTTTGGATAGTTTTGGGGCGTTGTGCGTCCGTTGGAGTCGTCGGAAGGGCTTGGAAGACGATTATGAATATTCGGAGCGTGGTAAGTCTCCTTTCTAGCTTTTTGAGGGGAATTGTCCACCTAGCTGAATTAATTAAGTATGTGCTATTATCTTCAGGGGCTACGTATGCGCGAGGTGATGGGAGTCCGTGCGTAGCTACTATTATGCCATGTCCGGGTAATCTAGGACCCACTAGCATGCCTTACGTGTTGTACCTTTGATCCTGCATGTAATATTAAACTGCTAATATAATCGAAATCTTAATTGAATATCTAAAGAAGACTAGAGTTAATTTTCTTAATTATCTAGAAAGAGAATTGATTCCTCCGTGGATAATTTTATACCTGATAGGGTTATGTTATGGAATATTATTAAACTTGGCAACTGAGTTTCAAAAAAAAGATTTAAAAGCTATATTTCATGTTCCTTTAAGAAGGATTTTACCACTTTCCCGAGAAACTACCTTCTTGATAAAAATGTGGACTTATTATGTGAATATGTGTACATATGAGCACCTGAGTCGCAAGTATGATTCGCGAGCAGGCTAGCCTTATATTTTTTTTATGTATAACCGCGTCGCATGATCGATTCGCGAATGGTTCGAGCCGTTCGACCCTCGGCAGTGCACAATTTATTATTGTTGGTCCGCACCGTTCGACCCTTGGCATTGCTTGCGCGTGATATTTACTGCGTATTTGCTGTGATTTTTTCCTGATTACTGGCTTGGAATTTTAAGTTGTCAACTGAAATGACAGAGATTTAAAGTTATTAAAGATTTTTGGAAGAAGTTGTTCCTTCCGGTTGATTATTTGTTATTTGATCGAATCACCCATGTTGATTAATTGTTATTAATATGACGAAGGTTTAAAGTGTTAAATGTGGAAAGAGTTGATATTATTTATTCCTGAACTTAATAAATCGGCTATGATAATAATGCTTAGTGTTACCCTTGAATACACTAAATTGACCTCTAGCAAGTGTCTAATTCGACCTCTCGTCACTACCTCTCTGAGGTTAAGCGGGCGGCTTACTGAGTACACGTTATTTTCGTACTCTGGCTATACTTGCTGTGCATTTTTATTGTACAGGTACTTTCATAACGATGTGAAGGATTTGGAGACTTAGGCTAGCTACATCATCCGGAGGCGATACGCAGCTGACAGAGTCTCCCTCAACCGTATTACATTATTTTAATTTCCTTGTCCACTTTTATTTCAGACAAGCTTTGTAGAAATTGTAAAGTTCTTAGAAATTGCTCATGTACTTGTGATACCAGGTTCTGGGATGTGTTGGGATATATTTGCTAAAATAGGAATATTTAAACTATTGTATTTACTTAACGGATTCTATTTAATTCTTATGTAATAAGTGAAAGGTAATGATTTTCATAAATGCTAAAACCGAAAATTATTTCAATTAATTAATTATTGGCTTGCTTGACAATGATGTATGGCGCCATCACGACCTTATGGATTTTGGGTCGTGACAAAATCCAACCTTAGGTTGAAAGCAGTGACGAGCTTGGAAGTAGGTCAATGTCCAGCACTAATAGCCAATATTAACTCATAATAATATAATGGAGGCAACAAGTAATAGCTCAAAAGATATTATGCTCAGCCCTCGTTCGCAGTTACGGAAAAGTAGACATGCTTTCCTGGTATAACAGTCAAGTCCGGATATTTCAATTGAAAATCAACTAAACATGAGTTTATAAATAGAACTATATTTCCAATTCACAACACCAGATAAGAATTTATGTTTATCAATTATCATGAGGAAAGTATATTTCTATGCCTACAAGTCAATATCCATGTCAAGTAATCAAATTTCAAGTCATTGTCTAGCATGGGGAAGGTACATATCTATGCCTACATGTCAAGAACTCAGTTCCACAATGAACTCGTTTAAGTACACACAATATTAGCACACTCCAGGTTCCTTTCTCAAATGCTCTAACAACGTTACCCAGGATCTATGAAAATAATCACTTAGCACTATACGGGTGCCTGGCATAACTGCCCATCATCAATGCACGTATATGAAGTATTGTATCTGCTCTCACTGTTGGCATGTCAGACCCTGGAGGGGTGTATCCTACCTAAGTGCTGATCATAATATCTTAGCCCAAGTGGTGGAGCCTGGTGCCTTCATAGCCTTAATTCAGTACAACTTAAACCAATATGGAGCTTGGCATACGCGTCACCTCAATATCAATATAACCGTTGTAGCGTGCAACCCAATCCAATTATTAATATAAATACGACTCTATGGCCCATATCAGTCATTAATCCGCTTATGTCTCAATATGCAAATATCTCACAGTAACATAACACAATTATATTACACTGAATATCACCATATGCCTCAATTACAGTTCAAACTTGTGTCACATACAAAGACATTGATAACATGTGAGATAGCATATCAAAAGTGCTCAGAGACAGATATATAACATGCAGATGTAACTATCGTGATTGTACAGTATGACTACGACTAAGGCAAATAACTCAACATTACAAAAATATCCCTATCATGTATCAAACAATTAAGCAGGTGGCCCGGACATGATTTATAGCATGAACAATATCCCATGTAGTCACATAAATGGAGAAAACATGAAATCAAAGAAGCATGATATCAAAACAAGGCATGTAATAGCCTACAAAATGCCCGGATCATGAATACCTTGGTGCACACACTTGCGCCCGTCACCTAGCTTTTGCGTCACCCGCAATGCAACTCAAATGTCAAACTTCTCAGAGATATTTACCCATTAGTCCAAGTTTGGATATATTACTTACCTCGAACAAGCCAAGTCCAATATCGAGCAAGCCAAACAACACTTTGGAAATTCCATCCCGCGCAAATCAACCTCCGAATGGTTCGAAACAAGACAAAAGAAACTCAAAAATATCAAATAATGCCACATGAGACAAACCCAATCGATAAAGGTCGAATCTTTAATTAAAAATTAAAAGTTAATCCAAAAGTCAAACTCGGGCTTGCACCTCGGAACCCGACAAAACTTACAAAATTCGATTATAAATCCAACTATATTAATTTCACTCAATTCCGACTCTGAATCGATGTTCAAAACTCAAAAATTCACTTTAGGAAAGTTTAGACAAAAACCCTCAATTTTTCTTTTGAAATCATCAATCAAAGAATATAATCAAAACCAAGTAGAAAACACTTACCCCCAATCCATGTGCTGAAAATCGCCTCCAAAATGGTCCAAATCCGAGCTCCCCAACTCAAAATATGATAAAAGGAGCAAAATCCTCGATTTATAACTTCTGCCCAGCATTTTTCGCATTCTCAAACAATAGGTTGCTTCTGCGACAGCTAGTCCACTTCTGCGAAAACTGCTGAAAGTCCGACCTTCCGCACCTGCGTAATAAGCCCCACTTCTGCACAAGTGCAGGTGCAACACCAAACCGCGCTTCTGCGCACTTCCTCGCTTCTACGATCAAAGCTTCCGCTTCTGTGCTACCATAGATGTACTCCAATTCTTGCTTATGTGGACTCCTGCTCCCAGCTCCATTTGCGCTTCTGCGCTAAGACTGTCGCATCTGAAGCTCCGCACCTGTGCCCAATATTCTGCATGTGTGGTCACACCAAGTAACCAAAAATCTCAGCAATGCCAATCTAATCCGAAATGGACCAAATCTATCCGAAACACACCCGGGCCCCTCGGGACCCCGTCTGAGCATACCAATAAGTTCTAAAATATAATGCGGACCTATTCGAGGCCTCAAATCACACACAACAACATCAAAATCATGAATCACACCTCAAATCAAACTGAATGAACTTTTAAACTTTTAACTTCCAAAACTTGTGTCGAACCATATCAAATCAAATCATAGTGACTTCAATTTTTGCACACAAGTCTCAAATGATGTAGCAAAGCTATTAACCCGGAACTACAATTGAAACCCGATATCATCATAGTTAACTCCCGGTCAAACTTATGAACATTCCAAACCTTCATATTGCCAACTTTCGCCAAATGTCGAAACCTTCTAGAAACATCCAAATGCAAATTGGGGCATACACCCAAGTCCAAAATCACTATACAAACCTAATAGAACCATCAAAACTGCGATGTAGGGTCAAATACACAAAATCCAAACCCGAAAAATATTCCAATTTAAAGTTTCCTAGTTGATAATCATTCTTCCAAATCAATCTCGAATCACTCGAAAACCTAAACCGACGATTCAAACAAGTCATAATGCATCAAATGAAGCTACTGAAGACTTTAAACAGCTGAACGAAATGCAAATGCTCAAAATGACAGGTTGAATCGTTACACAAGTATATAAAAGTTGGATCATGAAAATGAAAAAAGTTGTGCACTTAATATAAATGTCTGCTTTTCCTTTTTAGACAAAAATCGAAGAGAAATCAACCTTTATATTTTTTTTACCTCTGTGAATATTGGTGCTGTGGGAATCTAATTTATGAAAAATTAAAATTATATTTTTTATGAAAGCATAGAAAGGGAAGAAAATAATGTAAAATCCTTCCGAAAATAACATAAAATAAATTTAATATGAAAATGAGTAAATTGCAAAATTAGTGCATCCTCATTCCGCATCATTCTTATTTTATTTTTCATATTTTTTAAATCATTTGGGAAGCCAATTGGTCCAACTAATCCGCAATTCAATTTAAAAAATGTTAACCCCATTTCTCATGTACCTTAGAAATCGAGGCAATCACTATTGATCCCAATTCAACATTTTTTACTCATTCTTATTTATAGAAATATCGTCCAGTAGGCCCATTAAAGGAGATATATGACTCACACCCCAAATTCGAGACTTCATTAGAGTTGGAAATTGAGTTTATAAACTCATTTTGAAGTTTTTGGAGGCATGATATGGTCGAGATGAGCACAAATTGAATTATATAGTGATAATCAAGATGAGCACTAACTTTATACATGCCAAACAAATTATACGTAACTGCATGAGTTTTTTTTCTCTTTTTCTTGATCCAAGGTTATTGGCTAACATTTTAATTCACTTCCATTCAAAAATTTCAAGTGTCTGAGAAATTTTCCTTCCTTGTAAGTTTGTACCATAACATCATATGATTTTAGACGTACTTGAGTTTTCTTTGAAATTTCAGGCATTTTGATGACCGATTCGTGGTATTAGGTGTTATTTTGGTATTTTGATCATGCGAGCGAGTTCGAATGATATTGCACTTATGTGCATGTTTGGTTTGGAGTTTGATGGGTTCGAGTGAGTTTTGAATAGGCTACGGACCATTTTAGACTTTGAAATTGCTAGTTTTTCAGTTGTTACTGATGTTTGGTGCTTTTTGCTTCATGATCGCGAAAGGGAAATTGGGATTGGGGCGGATTATTGTTTGCGAAGGGGAGGAACTGGTCGGGAATGCAAAGTGGAGGGGGGCTTACCCTTCGTGACCGCGACCAGCTTTCTGCAAACGCGAAGCATTGTGGGGACTAGAGGGAGGCTGGGCTATTACTCTATGCAAATGCGGTCTTGGGCTCATGAACGCGAAGGCCATAGGGTTAAGCCTTCGTGAACGCGAAGGTTTCATCGCTAACGCATAAGTCATTTGTGTAACGACCCGACTGGTTGTTTTACTTTATAGAACCCCGTTCCCTTAAATAAGACTTCTCGTACGTGCTTTTACTATTTTATGACTTACAGGGATGGTTAGTTCAGGATTTGGAAGGGTTTGGTTTGGAATCGGAACATGTGGTTCCTTAAGGTTGGCCAAAAAGGCTAAGTTTGACTTTGGTCAATATTTTGAGTAAACAACCTCGGAATTGGGATTTGACGATTCCAATAGGTTTTTATGATAATTTCAAACTTGGGTGTATGTTCGGATTGGGTTTTAGATGACCCGGGAGCGTTTCGGCCCCTAGTGGTGAAAGTTGGTTCCTTGAAGGTTTTTGAAGTTCTTTAAATTTGATTTGGAGTAGGTTTTGGTGATATTGAGTTCCAAATGGGATTATGAAATCAAGAATAGTTCTGTATGGTGATTTAGGACTTGCACGCAAAATTTGGTGTCATTCCGAGTAGCCTATGTATGATTGGGCGCGTTCGGAGCGATTTGGAAACCTGAAGTTCATATTTTGATTCAATTTGGTTTTGGGGTGTGATTCTTGGTTTTGTTATTGTTTTACGTGTTTCGAGAGTTAACGCATATCCGTATTATGTTTATAGACTTGTTGGTGCAGTTGGACGGGGTCTCGAGTGGCTCAGGTGTGTTTAGGACCACCCGGAGCAAAGTATGAAAAACAGGAAATTTCCAGTTCTGGTTTCCTTCTACGTGAACACGGAAGAACCCTCGCGTCCGCGATGACCTGGCCCATGTTTGCGTCTAGTAGGATGTGTTGGGTGGCCGCTGATCATTCTTTGCGTCGCGAAGAAGCCCTCGCATTCACATATGGTAGGCCAAGCGAGGCTTCTGTCGCGTTCGCGAGGCTTCTGTCGCGTTCGCGAGGCTCCTGTCGCGTTCACGAGGCTCCTGTCGCGTTCGCGATGGGTAAGTTTCTTGCACCTGGGTTGTTTGCCTTCGCGATCGCGAGGCCTCTTCTGCGATTGCAAAGAAGGCAGACCTGGGCAAAAACATTTTTAAAACGGGACTTCGGCCTGGTTCCTCTAATTTTTCACACACTTAGGCGATTTTGGAGCTTCAAAAAGGGGGATTTCAACCTAGCTATTAAGGGTAAGTAATTTCTACATAATGTGAGTTTAATATATAGATTATGGGAAGATTTTAACATGTAAGTTTGTGGAATTTATGGGTTAGATGGAAAACCTAGGTTTTTGATAAAAATGAGATTTAACCACGAAATTTGTTATGAAATGTAGTGAAAATTATATATTTGAGTTCGTGAGGTTATGGGTAACAACTTTCTTCAAAGATTTTCGGAACCCGGGCACGTGGTCTTGGGGGTGAATTTTAGGAATCCTACATTTGGGGTTGGGTAATCCCTTTAATAGTTGGAATATGAACTTTTGAACATGTGTTGACTTATTATTAAACCATTTGATTAGTTTTGGATTTTCGGCACCGAATTGAGGGTTTGAGCACAATCTTAGACCGCAAAGTAGGCTTTGAGACAAGGTAAGTCTCTTTTATAACCTTGTAAGAGGTAATTAACCTCATAGGTGAATTGATTTATATGTGCTCCTATTTGTTGGAGCTACGTACGCACGAGGTAACGAGAGCCCGCACATATATACTAATTATACTTATGTCGGGGTAGTATATGACCCATACCATGTTGTATTTGGTGTGTTTGAACCCTACTTGTTAACTTAATTTCTTAAATCATGTTGGAACTTGATAAAGGAACGGTAGAAGGTTAAATTTCATTTACTTAAATTCTTGAATGAGCCACTTGACTATTATTGATAATTGGTGTTTCTTAAAATAATTACCTCTTAATAAATCTTGAATTGGCTATTATAAAGTGTTTTCTATTTTTGTGGGGCGGGCCGCTAGCCTTGGTGGCAGATAGATGCATCTATGGTTTGGGTCGTTCGACCCTCGAAAGTGCACTGTTTAAATATTTTATGTTGGATAGAGCTGTACAACCTCGGCATGATTTGTGCGTGATAAATCTGTGGAACCAGTTATAAGTGATATTGTTTCATTGACTCGAGATATAAATTGTTAAATGATGAAAATGAATTTAAGACTTAATATTTGTGAAAGGATTGTTTATTATTTCCTGTTATTGAGTTTTCAGTATTATTCATCAAATTCAAGCTTAATTATAATTTTGACATCTTATTGTTAGCCCATAGTAAGTGTCAAAGTCGACCCCTCGTCACTACTTCTTCGAGGTTAGACTGGATACTTACTGGATACATGTTGTTTATGTACTCATGTTACACTTCTGCACTTAACGTACAAGATCTGAGGTAGGTGCATCTGGATATCAGTCCGGCGCATACTTGATTCTCGAGACTTCACGATGAGCTGCACTTCTGATCCCGTTCTGCACCACCGAGTCTTTATTTTGCTAGTATTTTCTGTCTATTTCACTTCAGACAGTAGACTAGTATTCTTTTGTATATTCTACTAGTTTCTCATACACTTGTGACACTAGGTCTTAGTTCCCTAAGGTTGGCCTTAAAGGCCAAGTTTGACTTCAGTCAATATTTTAAGTAAACGACCCTAGAATCGAGATTCGAAGATTCCAGTAGGTTCGTTTGATGATTTCAGACTTGGGCATGTGTTCGGAACGGGTTTTGGATGGTCTGAGAGCGTTTCGGCGCCATATAGTGAAATAAAAATGTCCTTAAGTTCAAATTGAGGTTTAGAATGTGTTTTTGTGTTATCGAGGTCCGAATGGAATTCCGAGACCAAGAATAGTTTTGTCATGTCATTTATGACTTGATCACAAAATTTGGTGTCATTCCGAGTAGTATAGGTATGGTTCGGCACATGAAAGCGAATTCAGAAACTTGAAGTTCTTAAGTTGATCCAATAGGTTTTGAGGTATGATTTTTAGATTTAGTGCTATTTCGGGCGTTCCGAAGGCTCGAGCGAGTCCGTATTATGATTTATGACTTGTTGGTATATTTGGACGGGGTATCGGGTGGGCCCAGATGCCATTCGGGCATCGAGCAAGGCAAAAACTAGCCTAAAATGACTGCTGGTGCACCAGGTCGGGAGCGACCGCACCTGCCGAGGTCAAGTCGCAGGTGTGAGATCGCTCATGCGGTTCTAGTCTCACAGGTGCGACTCCTGAGGCAGTTGCCAACTTATGCAGGTGCGGACCCTTTTCCACAGAAGCGGAGCCGCAGGTGCGGACTTCGCTCCGCAGGTGCGAAACCAGGCCCCCTTCCCCTTTTCCGCAGGTGCGAGATTTTTCTCACAGATGCGAGACCGCAGGTGCGATATTGAGCCGCAGGTGGGAAAATCCTGTAGGTAGTGCACTTCCTTTTAAACACGGGACTTAGCCATTTTTGAACACTTCTCTTCATTCTTGGGCGATTTTGAGGGCATGCAAGGAGGGTGTTCGACCTAGCTACTGTGAGGTAAGTAATTCCTACTATGAATTTAGCTTATTACTTGAATTTTTAGGTAGATTAACACCACAATTAGTTGGAACCATGGGTTAGAGTAAAAACCTAGATTTTTGACAAAAATGGGAAATTACCAAGAAATTTGTTGAGGAATCAAACAAAATTTATATAATATTGATCCTTAGGCCATGGGTGATAGTTTCCTTCAAAAATTTCCAGAATCCGAGCATGTGGGCCTGGGGGTGTATTTTGGGATTTTGCAATTTAGGTTGAAATAATCATTTAGATAGGAAAATTTCATACTTTTGAGTATAGATTGATTTATTTATGCAATATTTGACTAGTTTCGAGTCCTTGGGCGACATATTTGGAGTTTCGTGCGCATTCTTGACCCGGGAAGTAGACTTGACGCGAGGTAAGTCTCCATTCTAACCTTTAAAGGGAATTTTCCCCATAGGTGAATTAAATGATTATGTGTCATTGTTGTGGGGGACTATATATGTGCGAGGTGATGAGAGCCCGTGCGTAGTGACTATTATTGTTATGTCCGGGTAGTTAGGCCCACACCATGCCATGTGAATTCCATTAACTTGAGTTGTATGCTTTGTAACTTCATTTTATGCAACTTTGTTTTTAAGAAAACCGAGAATTTGATGTATTAAAGGAATTTTTATGTGAAAATAATTGAAATAAAGATGTTGTGTTTGCATGCGACCGCTTCGCAATTTATATCCCGCGAGCAGAGTGATTTTCCCCTTACTCTCATGGGAGCAGGTCGTATGCCACGGCAGGTTGATAGATGCATCTATGGTTCGCGTTGTTCGACCCTTCGGCAGTGCATAGTTATTATTATCATGTTGGCCCCGGGCCGGATGTTCTTATTCCACTATGCGCATGCTATTTGCCTGATATTTTTTATGACTATTGAGCTGTGAATTATCCTGGAGGATCGAACTGAAAACTTGTAAATTGATGCTTCACTACATATTTGGATTTTATTACGGTTCGATATTTATTTCTTACTATCCATGCTTAATTGTTGTCCTCTTTTAAATTATAACTTAAATACACTGCTTGGACCCTATTAAGTGTCAAGTCGACCTCTCGTCACAACTTCTTCGAGATTAGGCGGGATACTTACTGGGTACATATTGTTTATGTACTCATGCTATGCTCTGTACTTAATTGTACAGGTTCTGAGGCAGGTGCATCTGGGTTCTAGTCCGGAGCTCGTTCCTGAGTTTTACTGGTCGAGGCTACGGTGAACTGCTCTCCTTAGCGATTTCCAGCAGCACTTTGGAGCTATTCTTTTGTTATTTATGTCTGTACTTACTCAGACAGTAGGACAAACTTTCATTCTTTTGGTATTATTCTACTGGATGCCTGTAGACTTGTGACACTAGTTCCTGGCACACACGCTAGTAGACTTTATTTTGGGATGTAAACTTTAGTTACGACTTCATGATTATTTATTTTGCATGAAATTTTCCTAGGTTATCCGTTTCTACTTAATGTCTCAAAACTAAGTTAAGAAAGTGTTAAAAAATGTTTTTGGTATACTACCTGAAATCACTAGTAGATAATGGTCGGCTTGCCTGACGGCGGTGCTGGGCGCCATCGCGACCTGAGTTAAGATTTGGGTTGTGATAACATGGTATCAGAGCTCTAGGTTCACGTAGGTCTCACAAGTTACGGGCAAACCCAATAGAGTCTTGCGGATCGGTACAGAGACATCTGTATTTGTCTTCGAGAGGCTATAGGGTGTTAGGAAATCTTTCTTTATTCACCTTCTATCGTGCAGTTGATGGTATACTAAAAATCTAACTCTTTTATTCTCTCACAGATGGTGAGAACGCAAGCAGCTGATGTTCCAGACCTGGGAGGGGCCGCTAACCCCGTAATCTGAGGCCATGGCAGAGGCCGGAGGAGGGCACCGGCCCGAGGTAGGGGATGAGGGCATCCCAAGACTGTACCAGTCGCACCCCCAGCGGATCCAGTAGAGGATCCCATCACTGAGGTGCAAGGCGAGGTGCCCGCAGTAGATTTTGCCCCTTTGGATTTTACGATAGCACTAGGATTTCAGGAGGTCATGAGCCGTATGATGCGGTTCATGTACACCATGACTCAGGCTGGTTTATTTCCAGCAGATCCGGTCACATCTCAGGCGTGAGGGGGAGAACAGACCCCTACTGCACAAGCTGCTGGACATGCATCAACAGTATATCAGACCCCGGGTACATTGCCCGTGGGCGGGGTTCAGCTAGTGACAGCAGCAACACCTAAGCCCAGACCAGCTGCGGATGGCAATCCGCAGACGTTATTAGACAGATGGACCAGACTATACCCTCCTGTCTACGAAGGTGAGCGCCATGAGGACGCACAAGACTTTATTGATAGGTGCAGAGACATAATGCACAACATGAGGATATTGGAGTGTCATGGAGTTGACTTTACTACTTTTCAGCTAGAGGGTAGGGCTCGTAGATGGTGGCAGTCCTACATTCTTGGCAGAATGGCAGATTTCCCCTCCCATCACTTGGGAGCAGTTCACTCAGTTATTCCTGGACAGATATATTCCACCATCTGAGAGGGAAGAGCCGCGGTATCAGTTTGAGCAGCTGGAGCAGGGTCAGATGTCAGTGACCGACTACAAGGCTAGGTTTTTTGAACTGTCTCATCACGCACTCATGATACTTCCTACTGACACGGAGAGAGTGCGGAGATGTGTAGCTGGGTTTCATCCAGGTATTAGGGTCAACATGGACCGAGAGGTGGAGATGGGGACTCCTTATCATCTTGGGGTAGAGATTGCTCTCAAGATCGAGGGTTATCGGTCGAGGAGCAGAGAGTAGGGTCAGCAGGATAAGAGGGCTAGATTTTCTGGGGATTTCAGAGGTGCTCCAGCTAGGGGCAGAGTTCAGTTTGGTAGGGGCCAGCCCAGTAGGCCCCCATATTCAGCACCACCACCGCCTCCACGAGGTGTCCCAACAAGGCCTTATTTCAGCGCCATGCCGGAGAGTTCTTACCGCCCGCTAGCTATTCAGGGTTCCTCCGGCGGGTATTCTGGTCATCAGAGGTCTACTAATCCTTATTTCAGTGCTATGCCAGAGAGTTCCTACCGTCCTCCCGCTATTCAGGGTTCTTCTTCAGGGCAGCAGACCATGGTTCCAGGAGGTTGTTATGAGTCTGGGGATCCAGGTCACATGAAGAGGCATTGTCCCAGTATTTGGGGTAAGGCAGTGCAGCAGGGTCACCAGCCTATGAGGTCAGCTCCAGCAGTTCGACCACCCAGAGGTGAAGGGCAGGCTGGGGTGAAGGGCAGGCAGGGGGAGCCCAGTCAGCTCCTGTTTACTCCGGTGGAGGTCAGTCATCCGGCGCTCCAGCTATATTCTATGCTATTCCGACCAGATCAGATGCAGTGGCCTCAGATGCCGTGATCATAAGTACTATTTCAGTATGCGGTAGAGATGCATCAGTATGATCTAGGGTCCACTTATTCATATGTATCAGCCTTATTTTCTCATTCCCTAGATATTCCTCGTGAGTCCTTGGGTACTCCTGTTTATGTGTCCACTCTTGTGGGAGATTCCCTGGTTGTGGACCGGATTTATCGGTCCTGTATGGTTACATTATGTGGGTTCGAGACCAGAACGGACCTCATGTTGCTTGATATGGTTGATTTTGAGGTTATCCTGGGCATGGATTGGTTGTCTCCCTATCATGCCATTCTAGATTTCCATGCCAAGACTGTTACTCTAGCCATGCCCGAGTTGCTGAGATTGGAGTGGAGAGGTTCCTCAGTTAGTGCCGCTAGCCGGGTCATTTCTTTCCTGAAGGCTCGACATATGGTCGAGAAGGGTTGTTTGTCTTATCTTACGTATGTGCGGGAAACCACCGCCGAGTCTCCGACGATTGATTCAGTGCCAGTAGTTCGAGAGTATGATGACGTATTCCCTTCAGACCTCCCAGGCATGCTACCAGATCGTGACATTGATTTCTGCATTGATTTACCTGTGGGCACCCAGCTCATATCTATTTCCCCTTATCGCATGGCTCCGAAGGAATTGAAAGAACAACTCGAGGAGTTATTGGCTAAGGGGTTTATCAGACCGAGCGTATCGCCTTGGGGGTGCTCCAGTGCTATTTGTGAAGAAGAAGGATTGGACTATGCGAATGTGTATTGACTACCGCCAGTTGAACAAGGTCACCATCAAGAACAAGTACCCGTTGCCGCGTATCGATGATTTGTTTGACCAGTTGCAGGGTGCTCGGGTGTTTTCTAAGATTGACCTGAGGTCGGGGTACCATCAGTTGAAGATTCGGGACTCGGATGTTCCGAAGACGGCTTTTCGTACGAGATATGGTCATTATGAGTTCCTGGTGATGTCTTTTGGCTTGACTAATGCCCCAACAACATTTATGGACTTGATGAGCAGGGTGATCAGGCCTTATATTTATTCTTTGTTCATCGTCTTCATTGATGACATTCTGATTTACTCACGTAGCCTGGGGGAGCACGAGCAACATTTGAGGGTTGTGCTCCAGACTTTGCGGGAACAGAAGATGTATGCTAAGTTCTCCAAGTGTGAGTTTTGGTTGGATTCTGTGGAATTATTGGGGCATGTGGTATCCGGAGAGGGTATCAAGGTTGATCCTATGAATATTGAGGCAGTTTAGAGTTGGCTACGCCCTACTTCAGCTACATAGATCAGGAGTTTCTTGGGTCTAGCGGGTTATTATTGCCAATTTGTGGAGGGCTTTTCATCCATTGTAGCCCCTCTAACTAGATTGACCCAGAAGAATGCCCCTATTTTGATGGTCTGACGAGTGTGAGGTGAGCTTTCAGAAGCTCAAGACAGCATTGACCTCAACACCAGTTCTAGTGTTGCCTTCCGATTCTGGGATGTATACGGTTTATTGCGACGCTTCACGCGTTGGTTTGGGTTGTGTGTTGATGCAGGAGGTGCAAGTTATTGCATATGCTTCACGGAAGCTGAAAGTTCATGAGAAGAATTACCCTGTGCATGATCTGGAGTTGGCAACGATTGTTCATGCTCTTAAGATTTGGAGGCATTCTTGTATGGGGTGCCTTGTGAGGTTTATACAGATCATCGCAGTTTGTAGCACTTGTTCAAGCAGAGGGATCTCAATTTGAGGCAGCGCAAGTGGCTTGAGTTGCTGAAGGATTATGACATCACCATTCTTTATCATCCGGGCAAAGCGAACGTGGTAGTAGATTCCTTAATCAGGAAGGCGGAGAGTATGGGTAGTTTGGCTTTAATTTCAGTAGAGGAGAGACCTCTACCTTTGGAAATTCATTCCTTGGCTAATCGCCTGGTGAGGTTGGACCTTTCCGATCCCAGTCGGGTTCTTGCATGTGTGATGGCTCAATCTTCATTATTGGGGGAGATCAAAACTCGGTAGTATGATGATCCGCACTTGGTAGCTCTCCGGGAAACAATGGTTCAGGGTGGTGCCAAGGAGGTTTTTATTTGCGAGGATGGTGTTCTGAGACTTCATGGTCGCTTATGTGTCCCTAATGTTGATGGTCTGAGGGAGGGGATTTTAGAGGAGGCTCACAGTTCACGGTATTCTATACATCCTGGTGCTATGAAGATGTATCGTGACCTGAGGCCACACTACTGGTGGAGACGGATGAAGAAAGACATAGTGGAGTATGTGGCTAGATATCTAAATTGCCAGCAGGTTAAGTATGAGCACCAGAGGCCAGGAGGCCTACTTCAACAGATGACTATACCTGAGTGGAAATGGGAGCGCATCACTATGGACTTCATAATTGGGTTTCCTCGGACTTTGCGGAGGGTTAATGCGCTTTGGGTCATTGTGCATAAGTTGACCAAGTCGGCACCTTTCATTCCAATAGCTACCACTTACACTTCTGAGAGGTTGGCCCAGATCTACATTCGGGAGATAGTTCGCTTGCACGGTGTGCCAGTGTCCATTATATCAGATCGAGGTCCTCAGTTCACCGCACTTATGGAGAGCCGTACAGAGTGAGTTAAGCACCCGGGTAGAGCTCAGTACAGCATTCCACCCTCAGATCGACGGGCAATCAGAGCGGACAATTCAGATATTAGAGGACATGCTCAGAGCATGTGTGATTGACCTTGGAGGGCAGTGGGACCAGTTCTTGCCTTTGGCCGAGTTTGCTTATAATAATAGTTATAAGTCCAGCATTGAGATGGCTCCATTTGAGGCCTTGTATGGTCGGCGATGTCGATCTCCCATCGGGTGGTTTTAGCCTGGCGAGTCTAAGATATATGGCACCGATCTAGTGAAGGATGGTTTGGAGAAGGTGAAGTTGATTCAGGAGAGACTTCGCACAGCTCAGTCCAGACAAAAGAGTTACGCGGATCAAAATGCGCGTGATGTATCATTTATGGAGGGCGAGAAGGTTCTGTTGAAGGTCTCACTGATGAAGGTATTATGAGGTTTGGGAAGAAGGGAAAGCTGAGCCCGAGGTTTATAGGCCCATTTGAGGTGTTGAGATGAGTTGGGGAGGTTGCTTATGAGCTTGCTTTACCTCCCAGTTTATCAAGGGTTCATCCGGTCTTTCATGTGTCCATGCTTCGGAGGTATCACGCCGAATTATCTCACGTGGTAGATTTCAGTATCATTCAGCTAGATGAGATGTTGGGTTATGAGGAGGTGCCAGTTGCTATCATTGACATGAAGGATCGCCAGTTGAGGTCCAAGAGGGTTTCTGCCGTAAAGGTCCAGTGGAGGGGCCAACCAGTCGAGGAGGAGACTTGGGAGTCCGAGGAGGACATGCGGAGCAGATATCCACACTTATTCAGCACCCCAAATATGATTCTAAACCCGTTCGAGGACGAACATTTGTTTAAGAGGTGGAGAATGTAACGACCTGACCGGTCGTTTTATGTTCTAGGACCCCGTGCCCCTAAATGAGACTCCCCGTAGATGCTTTTACTGATTTATGATTTGCGGGGACGGGTGGTTCGAGGTATGGAGGATTTTGGAGTAGTATAGGAACACTTAGTTCCCTTAGGTTGGCCTTAAAGGCCAAGTTTGACTTCAGTCAACATTTCGATAAATGACCCCGGAATCGAGATTCAAAGATTCCAGTAGGTTGGTATGATGATTTCGGACTTGGGCGTGTGTTCGGAACGGGTTTTGGATGACCCAAGAGCGTTTCAACGCCAAATAGTGAAATAAGAATGTACTTAAGTTCAAATTGAGGTTTAGAACATGTTTTTGTGTTATCGAGGTCTGAACAGAATTTCGAGACCGGGAATAGTTTTTTCATGTCATTTATGACTTGCTCGCAAAATTTGGTTTCATTCCGAGTAGTATAGGTATGGTTCGGCATGTGAAAGCGAATTCAGAAACTTGAAGTTCTTAATTTTGATCCAATAGGTTTTGAGGTATGATTTTTAGATTTAGCGTTGTTTCGGGCGTTTCGAAGGCTTGAGCGAGTCTGTATTATGATTTAGGACTTGTTGGTATATTTGGATGGGGTCTCAGGTGGGCCCAGATGCCATTCGGGCCTCGAGCGAGGTAAAAACCAGCCTAAAATGACTGTTGGTGCACCAGGACTGTTGCGACCGCACCTGCGGAGGTCAAGTCGCAAGTGCGATACCGCTCTTGCGATCCCAGTCTCACAGGTGCGACTCCTGAGGGAGTTGCCAACTTCCACAGGTGCGGACCCCTTTCCACAGAAGTGGAGCCGCAGGTGCAAAACTAGGCCCCTTTCCCTTTCTCCGCAGGTGCGAGATTTTTCTCGCAGATGCGAGATAGCAGGTGTGGTCCTCGAGCCGTAAGTGCGAAAAGCCTGTAGGCAGTGCACTTCCTTTTAAACACGGGACTTAGCCATTTTTGAACACTTCTTTTCATTCTTGGGCGATTTTGAGGGCATGCAAGGAGGGTGTTCGACCTAGCTACTGTGAGGTAAGTAATTCCTACTATGAATTTAGCTTATTACTTGAATTGTTAGGTAGATTAACATCACAATTAGTTGGAACCATGGGTTAGAGTAAAAACCTAGGTTTTTGACAAAAATGGGAAATTACCAAGAAATTTGTTGAGGAATCAAACAAAAACTATATAATATTGATCCTTAGGCCATGGGTGATAGTTTCCTTCAAAAATTTCCGGAATCCGAGCATGTAGGCCCGGGGTGTATTTTGGGATTTTGCAATTTAGGTTGAAATAGTCATTTAGATAGGGAAATTTCATACTTTTGAGTATAGATTGATTTATTGATTTGTTTATGCAATATTTGACTAGTTTCGAGTCCTTGGGCGACATATTTGGAGTTTCGGGCGCATTCTTGACCTGGGAAGTAGACAGACTTTCATTATTTTGGTATTATTCTACCAGATGCCTATAGAGTTGTGAGACTAGTTCCTGGCACACACGCTGATAGACTTTATTTTCGTATGTAATCGTTAGTTATGACTTCATGATTATTTATTTTGCATGAAATTTTCCTAAGTTATCCATTTCTACTTAATGTCTCAAAACTAAGTTAAGCAAGTGTTGAAAAATGTTTTTGTAAACTACCTGAAATCACTAGTAGATAATGGTTGGTTATCCTGACGGCGGTGTTGGGCGTCATCGCGACCTGAGTTAGGATTTGGTTCGTGACAAGAACATGCACAACAGATATTCCAGATCCAGGAGGAGTTGCTCCCCATGTTGCTAGAGGCCGAGGCAGAGGCCATGGGAGGGCACCACCCGAGGTAGGGGATGAGGATATCCTAGAGTTGTCCCGACTATACCACCAGCGGATCCAGTAGAGGATATCACTATTGAGGAGCATGGAGAGGTGCCTGCACACAGCCAACCCCGGTAGATTTCATGTCAGCATCGGGCTTTCAGGAGGTCATGGGTCTTATGCTGTGGCTTATGGATACTATGACCCTGGCTGGTTTATTTCCAGCGGACCCAGCCATATCTCAGGCGAGAGGGGGAGCACAGACCCTGACTGATCAGGCTTCGGTGCATGCAGCCGCCGTTTATCAGACCCCGGGTGCACAACTCATGGGGGGAGCGCAGTTAGTTACAGCAGCTGCACTTGAGCCTAGACCAGCTGCGGTTGACGAGTCGCAATAGCTATTGGATAGATAGACCGGGATTCACCCTCCTATTTTCGAAGGTGAGCGACATGACGACCCCCAGGAATTCACTGATAGGTGCAGGGACAGACTGCACAACATGAGTATATTAGAGTCCCATGGGGTGGATTTCACTACTTTTAAATTGGAGGGCAGGGCCCGTAGGTGGTGGCAGTCTCATCTTCTCGGCAGACCAGCGGGTTCTCCTCCCATGACTTGGGATCAGTTTACACGCCTTTTCTTGGATAGGTATATTCCACCATCTCAGAGGGAAGAGTTGTGGTTTCAGTTTGAGCAGCTTCAACAGGGTCAGATGTTTGTGACCGATTATGAGGCAAGATTCTCTGAGTTGTCTCGCCATGCACTTATGATACTTTGTAATGTTGCTGAGAGAGTACAGAGGTTTGTTGCGGGGTTGCACTCTGGTATTCAGGACACTATGGCCCGGGAGGTTGATATGGGGACTTCTTATCCGCTAGTAATGGAGATAGCTCAGAGGATTGAGGATTACCATATGAGGGGTAGAGAGAAGATGCAGAGGGACAAGAGTGTCCGTTACTCCAGAGAGTTTAGAGGTGCCCCGACTGGGGGTAGGGGTCGGTTTATGATGGGTCAGCCCAGCAGGCCCATATATCCAGCACCACCACCTCATCGGGGTGCTCCAGTGCGACCCTATTTTAGTGCCATGCCAGAGAGCTTTTACCGCCCACCAGCAATTCAGGGTTCTTCCAATGGGTATTCAGGCCACCAGGGTTCTTCCAGTGCCTATTTCAGTGCCATGCCAGAGAGTTCTTATCGCCCACCAGCCATTCAGGGTTCTTCCAGTGGGTATTCAGGAAATCAACGCCAGACTTCAAGACAGTAGATCACCGTACCAAGAATTTATTTTGAGTGCGTGGATCCCGGTCATATGTGGAGGTTCTTCCCCAGGCTTTGAGGCAAGGAAGTACAGCAGGGTCATCAGCCCATGATTACAACACCAGCTATCCGGCCACCTAGAGTCAGAGTATAGAGGATAGAGGCCGACCTAGAGGTGGAGTCTAGGTAGGGGGTCAGCCAGCTACTATTCAGTCAGGCGTAGGCCAGCTAGTCGGTGCTCCATCTAGGTTCTATGCTTTTCCGTCCAGACCAGAGGCGATGGCCTCAGATGCCATGATCACAAGTACTATTTTTGTATGCGGTAGGGATTCTTCGGTATTATTTGATCCATAGTCTACCTATTCATATGTGTCATCTCTGTTTTCTCATTTCCTGGATGTTCCTCGGGAGTCCTTGGGCACTTCTGTTTATGTGTCTACTCTTGTGGGCAATTCTGTTGTTGTGGATCGGATCTATCGGTTTTGTGTGGTCACGTTGTGTGGTTATGATACTAGAGCGGATCTTCTGTTGCTCGATATGACCAAATTCGAGGTTATCTTGGGCATGGACTGTTATCTCCATATCACGCCATCTTCGATTGCCATGACAAGACTATTACCTTGGTGATTCCAGAGTTTCCTAGATTGGAGTGGAAGGTTCATGTATAAGCACACCTAGTCAGATCATCTCTTTTATGAAGGCTCGACACATAGTCGAGAAGGGTTATTTGGCTTATCTAGCTTATGTTTGGGATACTACCGCAGAGACTCCGGTGATTGATTCAGTAACAGTAGTCCAGGAGTTCTCCGATGTGTTTCCTACTTATCTTCAGGCATGCCACCAGATCGTGATATCAATTTCTTCTTTGATTTTTCTCCAGGTACCTAGACTATATTTATCCCACCATACCATATGGCTCCGAAAGAGTTGAAGGAGTTGAAGGAGCAGCTTGAGGAGTTGCTATTAAAGGGGTTTGTCAGGCCGAGTATATCACCTTGGGGTGCACCAGTGTTATTTGTGAAGAAGAAAGATGAGATTCTGCGGATGTGCATTGATTACTTCCAGTTGAACAAAGTTACCATTAAGAACAAGTACCCGTTGCAGCATATTGATGATTTGTTTAACCATTTGCAGAGTGCTAGGGTATTTTCTAAGATTGACTTGAGATCGCGGTACCATCAGTTGAAGATTCGGGACTCGGATGTGTTAAAGACTGCTTTCCGTACTAGATATGGCCATTATAAGTTTCTAGTGATGTCCTTCGGCTTGACTAGTGCCCCAACAGCATTTATGGATTTGATGAATGGTGTGTTCAGGACTTATATTAATTCACTCGTCATTGTCTTCATTGATGACATTTTGATCTATTCATGCAACATGGAGGAGCATGAGCAGCATTTGAGAGTGGTGCTTTAGACATTGCGGGAACAGAAGGTATATGCTAAGTTCTCCAAGTGTGAGTTTTGTCTAGATTCTGTAGCATTCTTCGGGAATGTTGTATTAGACGAGGGTATTAAGGTGGATCCCAAGAAGATTGAGGAATTTCAGAGTTAGCCTAGTCCTACTACGGCGACTGAGATCAGGAGCTTCTTGGGTTTAGCAGGATATTATCACCAGTTTGTGGAGGGCTTCTCATATATTGCATCACCTTTGAATAGATTAACCCAGATGGGTGTTCCATTCTATTGGTCTGATGATTGTGAGGCGAGCTTCCAGAAGCTCAAGACAGCTTTGACTACAACACCAGTCCTAGTGTTGCCTTCCAGTTCGGGGATGTATACTGTGTATTGCGACACTTCACGTGTTTGTTTTGGTTGTCTATTGATGTAGGAGAGGCGAGTTATTGCATATGCTTCACATCAGCTGAATTCCCATGAGAAGAATTACCATGTACATGATTTGGAGTTGGTCACGATTGTTCATGCTCTTAAGATCTGGAGGCATTATCTTTATGGGGTGTCCTATGAAGTTTACACTGATCATCGCAGCTTGCAGCATTTGTTCAAGCAAAGGGATCTCAATTTGAGGCAGCGCAGATGGCTTGAGTTATTGAAGGATTATGATATAACTTCTTTATCATCCGGGCAAGGCGAATGTAGTAGCGGATGCCTTGAGCAGAAAGGCAAAGAGTATGGGTAGCTTAGCATTCATTTCAGCAGAGGAGAGGCCACTAGCTTTGGAAATTCAGTCCTTGGCTAACAGACTTGTGAGGTTGGGTATTTTAGAGCCCAGCTGAGTTCTTGCATGTGTCGTTGCTCAATCTTCACTATTGGAGCAGATCAAGGCTCAATAGTTTGATGGTCCGCAGTTGATGGTTCTCAGAGAAACGGTACTACATAGTGGTGCCAAAGAGGTTTCTATCCGCGAGGATGGTGTTCTGCGACTTTAGGGTTGTCTATGTGTTCCTAATTTCGATGGTTTGAGGGAGAGGATTCTAGAGAGGCATACAGTTCTCGATATTCCATTCATCTAGGTGCTACGAAGATGTATCGTAACCTAAGGCAACATTATTGATGGCAGTGGATGAAGAAAGACATAGTTGAGCATGTAGCTAGATGCCTAAATTGCCAGCAAGTTAAGTATGAGAACCAGAGGCCAGGTGCCCTACTCCAGCAGATGTCTATACCCGAGTGGAGCGCATTACTATGGACTTCATAGTTGGGTTGTCGCAGACTTTGCAGAAGTTTGATGCAGTCTGGGTCATTGTTAACAGATTGACCAAGTCGGTGCACTTCATCCCAGTTGTGACTACGTATACTTTAGAGAGGTTGGACCAGATTTATATTCAGGAGACAGTTCGGTTGCATGGTGTTCCTGTTTCCGTCATATAAAATAGAGGCCCTCAGTTTACTTCACATTTCTGGAGAGCAGTACATAGTGAGTTGGGGACCTGTGTATAGCTCAGCACAACATTTCATCTACAGACCGACAGGCAGTCGGAGTGGACAATTCTGATTTTGGAGGACATGCTCAGAGCATGTGTGATTGACTTTGGGGACAGTGGGATCAATTCTTTCCCTTGGCCGAGTTTTCTTCCAACAATAGTTATTAGTCTAACATCAAGATGGCTCCCGTCGAGGCTTTATATGGTCGGCGATGTCGTTCTCCTATCGGTTGGTTTGAGCCCGGGGAGGCTAAGCTATATGGTACTGATTTGGTGAAGGATGCCCTGGAAAAGGTAAATTTGATTCAGGAGCGTGAATCAACTCCGCACAGCTCAGTCCAGACAGAAGAGTTACGCGGATCATAAGGTTCGTGATGTATCATTTATGGTGGGGGAAAAGGTTCTCCTGAAAGTCTCGCTGATGAAGGGGATTATGAGATTCGGGAAGAAGGACAAGTTTCCCATTTGAGGTGTTGAGACGAGTTAGGGAGGTTGCTTATGAGCTTGCTTTGCCTCCTAGTCTATCGCTAGTTCATCCAGTTTTCCGCGTGTCTATGCTACGCAGGTATCATGCCGACAGCTCACATGTGTTAGACTTCAGCACGATTCAGTTATATGAGAACTTGTGTTATGAGGAGGAGCCAATTGCCATTGTTGATACGCAGGTTCATCAATTGAGATCCAAGAGGATTTCCGCAGTAAAGGTTCAGTAGAGAGGCCAACCAATCGAGGAGGAAACCTGGGAGTCCGAGGAGGACATGCGGAGAAAATATCCACACTTATTCAGCACTCCAGGTATGATTCTATACCCATTCGAGGATGAACGTTTGTTTAAGAGGTGGAGAATGTAACGACCCGATCGGTCATTTTACTTTCTAGAACCCTGTTCCCCTAAATAAGACTTCCCGTATGTGCTTTTACTATTTTATGACTTGCGGGGATGGTCAGTTCGGGATTTGGAAGGGTTCGGGATAGAATCGGAACACTTGGTTCCTTAAGGTTGGCTACAAAAGCTAAGTTTAACTTCGGTCAACATTTTGAGCAAACGACCTCAGAATCGGGATTTGACTGTTCCAATAGGTTTATGTGATGAATTTGGACTTGGGTGTATGTTCGGATTGGGTTTTGGATGACCCGAGAGTGTTTCAGTGCCTAATAGTGAAAGTTAGTTCCTTGAATGTTTTTGAAGTTCTTTAAATTTGGTTTGGAGTAGGTTTTGGTGATATCGAGGTCCAAATGGGGTTCCGATATCAGGAATAGTTCTGTATGGTGATTTAGGACTTGCACGCAAAATTTGGTGTCATTCCGAGTAGCCTAAATATGATTTGGCGCGTTCGGAGCGATTTGGAAACTTGAAATTCATATTTTGATTCAATTTAGTTTTGGGGTGTGATTTTTGGTTTTTTTGTTGTTTTACGTGTTTCGAGAATTTGAGTAGGTCTGTCTTATGTTTATAGACTTGATGGCACAGTTGGATGGGGTCCCGAGTGGCTCGGATGTGTTTCGGACCACCCGGAGCAAAATATGAAAAACCAGAAATTTCCAGTTCTGGTTTCCTTCTATGCAAACGTGGAAGGACCCTCGCGTTCGCGATGAAGGATTTGGGGTACTGTGGGCTGGGGGATTTTTCCCTTCACATTCGCATGAGCATGGCTGCATTCGGAGAGTCCTGGGTCCTTTAGCCTTCACGTTCGCATGACCTGGCCCGTGTTCGCGTAGAGGAGGCTGAGCTGGGTAGCCGCTGACCATTCTTCGCGTTCGTAAGGAAGCCATCACGTTCGCATAGGGTACACCAAGCAAGCCTCTGCGTTCGCGAGACGCCTGTCGTGTTTGCGATGGGTAAATTTACTGGGCCGGGGCCTGGGCCATTTGCCTTCACGATCGCGAGTCCTCTTCCGCGATCGCGAAGAAGGCAGATCTGGGCAGTAATATTTTAAAATAGGACTTAGGCCTTTTTCCTCTCATTTTTCACACACTTAGGCAATTTTCGAGCTACAAAAAGGAGGATTTCAACCTACCTATTGAGGGTAAGTAATATATACCTAATGTGAGTTTAATACATAGATTATGGGTAGATTTAACATGTAAATTTGTGGAATTTATGGGTTAGAAGGAAAACCTAGGTTTTCCTTCTAAATAAGATTTAACCACGAAATTTGTTATGGAATATAGTGAAAATTATATATTTGAGTTCGTGAGGTTATGGGTAACAACTTTCTTCGAAAATTTTCGGAATCCAGGCACGTGGGCCCAGGGATGAATTTTAGGAATCCTACATTTTGGGTTGGGTAATCCCTTTAATAGTTAGAATATGAACTTTTGAACATGTATTGACTTATTATTAAACCATTTGACTAGTTTTGGATTTTTCGGCACCGAATTGAGGGTTTGAGCACAATCTTGGACTGGAAAGTAGGCTTTGCCACAAGGTAATTCTCTTTTCTAACCTTGTAAGAAGGAATTAACCCCATAGGTGAATTGATTAATATGTGCTCCTATTTGTGGGGTCTACGTATGCACGAGGTGACGAGAGTCTGTACGTAGCAACTAATTATGCTTATGTCCCGGTAGTCTAGGATCCACACCATGCTATATTTGTGGTGTTTGCACCCTACTTGTTAACTTAATTGCTTAAATCATGTTGGAACTTGATAAAGGAATGGTAGAAGGTTAAATTTCATTTACTTAAATTCTTGAACGGGACACTTGGTGTTATTGATAATTGGTGTTTCTTAAAATAAGTGCCTCTTAAAAAATCTTGAATTGGTTGTTATACAGTTTTTTCTCTTTTCGTGGAGCGGACTAAACGCCTCGGTAGCAGATAGATGCATCTATTGTTTGTGCCGTTTGACCCTCGGCAATGCATTGTTTAAATATTTTATGTTGGATAGGGCCATACGACCTCAGCATAATTTGTGCATGATAAATGTTTGGAACCAATTATAATTGATATTGTTTCATTGACTTGAGATATAAATTATTAAATGATGAAAATAAATTTGAGACTTAATATTTGTGAAATTATTTTTTATATTTCCTGTTATTGAGTTTTCAGTATTATTCATGAATTTCAAGCTTAATTATAATTTTGACATCTCATTTTTAGCCCATAGTAAGTGTCAAAGTCGACCCCTCATTACTTTTTCTTCGAGGTTATACTGGATGCTTACTGGGTACATGTTGTTTATGTACTCATGCTACACTTGTGCACTTAACATTCAGGATCTGAGGTAGGTGTATCTGGATATCTGTCCGGCGTGCATCCCTGGTTCCTAAGACTTCCTGGTGAGCCGCCCTTCTGAGCCCATTCTACAGCAGCCAGAGTCTTTGTTTTGTTTGTATTTTCTGTCTATTTCACTTCACACAGTGACTAGTATTCTTTTGTATATTCTACTAGTTTCTCATACACTTGTGACACCAGGCCGTGGCACACACTAGTAGACTTGTGGTTTTGGTTCATTTATATGGTTATGATTGCAGTCAGTTGCTTTCGTTTTATTTATTTTAAATCTGTTATTTCTTTGATCTTTCAAATTAAGGGAAGTTTAATTACTTGGAAATTTATTTTAGAAAAGAAAAGAGAAATCACATGGTTAGTTCATATTTGGCTTGCCTAACGGAGGCGCTGGGCGCTATCACGGCCTATAATAGAATTGGGTCGTGACAATTTGAGTTGTTGTTCTTTGCGAACGCGTAATGTGCTTCGCGAACGTGAAGAACACCTGACGCTCAGGTATTAAAACATTGCAAAGCCAATATTTGATTTTACATTTCCAAGTTTGAGCTCGTCCTAGAGGCGATTTTGAAGAGATTTTTCATCCCAACTTCATTGGTTAGTAAAGTTTAACTTGTTTTATTACATTTCCATAAACACCCATTGATTTTAACTTTTAATCTAGGATTTTCATTGTAGAAATTAGGGTTTTAGGTAGAAATTGAGGATTTTGAGAAATTAAGATTTAGACCTCGAATTGAGGTCAGATTTCAAAATAAAATACATAACCGAGCTCGGGGCTAATTGAGTTTTGGTCCGAATCTTGGTTTTGACCAAGCAGACCTGAGATTGAATTTTGTTGACTTTTTTTAAAATCATTAAAGATTGAATCTTTTTCATTCGTGGATTGTTTCTAAAGCCTATTTTGAATTATTTGAACTATATTTGGCTAGATTTGATTGGTTTGCAGGCTAATTCTAAAGGAAAATCCCGCAATTGAGAACTGATTTGGTTGCACAGTAAGGCAAGTATCGTGGTTAACCTTGACTTAAGGGGTTAGGACTTGTTAGTTTATTTTCTATGATATTTATGTGTGGGGACATCGTATATGTGAGGTGACGAGTGTATATACATTATCATTGGGTTAAAGTATGCATGTGTAAATTATTTCTTTGTTCTAAGTTGTTTCATTGACTATTTTTTTCATGCTTAGGTTAGATTATTACTTCTTTAATTATCGGCCTCGTATTAAATTGTTTATTTTAATGATGTTGGAAATTCTGAAAGTGTAGTTTGCTATCATGACACTATAATTGAAGTAAAATTGCTTCCCGCCTTGCATTTTTAATTTGTATTTGTATTGTTTCTTGGTGAGAAAGAGTGAAAAATACGAAGGGTGTTGTCGTACATTGTTTGTATTTTTATTATAATTTATACGAGAGATTGAGAGGATTAAAGCACGAGGGGTGATGTCGTATCGTTGACTGATTATTATCATTTATTACATTATGCGAGGAAGAAAGTAAAAGCACGAAGGGTGATGTCGTGCCATTTTATTTATGATATTACATAATGAGTACGAGAGTAAAAGTAAGAAGGGTGATGCCTTCCATTTTTATTTCGTTGTCGTATTGATTCCTGGATTGGTGACTTACTTGGTTACATTTTTGCTTATTTCGGAAAGATGTTATTTGGTGATTTCATACTTGTGGTCCTTATGATATTCCCCCTTTGGCATGTTCCCTCCCAGTTAATATTTTAATTACCTACCTGTTATTTTGTTGCTCTATGTATATATCTGTACATGTTTTAAGTAGATGTCTTATAATAGCCTCGTCACTACCTCATCTAGGTTAGGCTCGACACCTACGGAGTACATTGGGTCAGTTGTACTCATGCTACATTTCTGGAATTTTTATGCAGATACTGGTGTTGATCGCAGCAGCGTCTAATGGTGTTCTGCTTGGATTCATCTACATTTGGAAACTTAAGGTTTTTTACTATTTATTGTCACGACCCATAATTTCCACTTTCGGGACCGTGATGGCGCCTAACATTTCACTTGCTACGCAAGCCAACATTAGAGGATTCCTAATGCCAAGTTGAACTACCATTAGCCCGGTTTCGGCCTTTACTTTGAATTAGACTTAGGCTTTAATAGGGCTTCTTCCTAAATATTGATGCAAGGCTTGAATAGACAGGAAGAGATGGTTAAAGGAAGATTGCATATTTCTATTCAAAGAAATCCCTTTCTTGTACCCTCTTGCTCAAAGTCGTTCGAGCTTTTCCTGGGAGTATGGCATGGGTTACTTCAGTGTCGTAGCGCCTGGTATTCGAACATTGGCTCGAGGAATTTTCTCTACCCCTTCTTACCCTGACAAATCACGGACACCTTACGTTCTTGAACCGATAAGCATCTTTCGGCTAACCTAGCCTCCTCCGTCCCTCGGGACCAACAAAGGGGCAGTACAAGAATATTCACCTGTTGCCCATCGACTACACCTTTCGGCCTGGTCTTAAGCCCTGACTCACCTTCCATGGATGAACCTTGCAGAGGAACCCTTAGGTTTTTGGGGCATTGGATTTTCACCGATGTTTGCGTTACTCGAGCCGACATTCTCGGGTCTTGAAATTTTATAAATATGATCAGCCCTTTAAGAGTAAAAAATGGGAGTCAGATCAGGACAACGGTCTTTCTCCGTTTTATATTAAGAGAGTGTGGTTAGGTTTGACTCCGTTATAGGGCTAGTATGCCGAGCAACTTCTGATTTTGCTGTGCCGGTGCACAAAGCAAGCACACAACGACTGTGTAAGTCTTTGTCCTGTCTATCATTGCCCATGTTAGGTCTTTAGACTTTCGGAATAAGGGTAATCAAATTGAAATTCAAACTTAAGGATTAACAACTCCTTCAACAAAGAAATTATGAATCGCCCTGACCAAGTCGTCAATGAAACTATTCCAACAGTGATAATAAAAAAAGATCTAGAATAAAAAAATTGAAAGGATAGGGGAGTCACAGCCCCCAACCAAGGGAGTGGTTACATTCACTATGTCCCCTTTATTCTCGACATGTTATGGTGCCCCGGGGTTGTCTCGCGAAGATCTTTGATCCGAACCTTCGCACCTACTCTCTCTTACTTCAATAACAAGAATAATTAAGCTGAACAGAAGCTAAAACTGATTTGCGAAATAACATAAAACCTATAATATCTTATACATTTAGGATCTGGAGTCACAACTCACGAGCTACTATGATTTACTACAAACAACGTCTGAAAGGAAATACACTGTTCCTGAAAGAAAAGAAATAGTAAAATAATTAAACTAGGAAGAGACTCCAGGTTCTGCGGACGCCAGCAGATCTACCCTGGGTCTCCTGTCAGGTCCAGCTGCTAACCTCTCGATCAGCTAAGGTCGGTACCAAAATCTACACAAGAAGTTCAGAGTGTAGTATGAGTACAACCGAACCATGTACTCATAAGTGTCGAGCCTAACCTCAACGAAGTAGTGACGAGGCTAAGACATGACACCCACATAATAAACTTGTGCAGATAACAATATATATACAAGAAAGACAATAATAACAGCTAAAACATGTACTACTGGGAGGGGAAACATGCAAAATGGGGAAACAAGATATAAGAGATACAACAGATATGATAACCAGAACAATCGATATGCCTTTAATCAGTGAAATCAATTCAACACAATAAAAGAAGTTGCACGGGATCACCCTTCGTGCTTTTACTCTCAACCTCAGAATGAAACAAAGATATTGCATGGCATTACCCTTCGTGCTTTTAATCTCAATCTCACAATGTAAATCAAAATATACGGCACGACATCACCCTTTGTGCATTAACTCTCAACATGCCTATTTAATAGTTTAATAGATATGTGTCGCTCTAACAGGCCTGCATATCTCGCTAGATCTGTTATGCCTCCAACTTTGAGAAGGTAAATATAAGTTGTTATAGTTTCTATATTTTCTTACGAGGATTTTGGTGATTATTAGTGATGCACTATTGTAGCAGAAAAGTAAAAGAAGAGAAGAACTAAGCAGTAAAAAGATATTTGTTCTCATTCATAACCCTTCAATTGGAAAATACCCGGCTAATATACTATAAGGTAGAATAGGACTAAAGTTAAATTAAGGAACTAATAACAGAAAAATAGAAGGACTAGAATGTGAACTAAAATAACAGACTATGTACTCCACTGAAAGCCTTACGTACACCTGTATAGACCCAAGAGTGTATATTCAGTAAAATTCGTATCATTACCCCCTTTGAGCTTCCTTGTCCTCAAGGAAGGAACCCAGGGAATCTATTTTTCACCATACTTGCATCTTCCCAAATGGCATGTTCTTCAGGAATCTGCTCCCACTGTATGAGCCATAGTGTCACGGCCATATGACCCTTTTGAATCATCCTCCTCCGAAACACCTTCAAGGGCTGGGGACAGTAGGGGTTGGTGATGTCCAATACAGGAGGGTAAGTAATCTTCTTAGGCAAATCAAAGCAAGGCTTCAACAGAGATACATGAAAAGTAGGGTACAACTGTAACTCAGGAGGCAATGCCAATTTGTAGGCAACTTGATCTACTCTTTTAGTGATTATATAAGGACCATAATACCTGTAGGATAACTTATTGTAGTGATTATTGGCTAATGACAGCTTCCTGTAGGGTTGTGCTTTCAAATACACCTAATCACCAATGTTGAACTTCCTATCAAACCTATGTTTATTAGCCTGAGAAATCATCCGCTGTTGGGATCTCCTTAAGTGGTATTTAAGGAGTTGAGACTTCAATCCTCTCGCCATTAAACTCCTATAAACTTCCTCTGAAGCTAAATCCCCCTCAACATGGGGAATATGGATAGGGGGAGACTGCCCATAAAGTGTTTTATAAGGAGAACAATGAATAGCAGAGTGGAATGATATATACCATTCTACAAAGATAAGATATTGGAACCACCCTGTGGGTACGTCTGAGCAAAAACACCTAAGATAAGTCTCCAAGCACCAATTTAGCACTTCTATTTGGACATCTAATTGAGGATGGTAAGTAGTAGATGTGCTCAAAGTAACTCCCTGGACCGAAAACAACTCCTGCCAGAAATTGCTGGTGAAAATAGGGTCCCAATCACTGACTATGACAGCTGGCATGCCATGTAATTTAAAAATGTACTCCATGAACAACTTGGCAAGGTCACTAAGCAGTGTAAGGGTGGGAGAGAGGAATAAAGTGGGCATATTTGGTTAATCGATCAACTATCAACCAAATAACGGATCTTCCTTTAGATTTAGGGAGACCCTCCATAAAATCCATGATGATACTGCTCCATGAAGTGAATGGCACTTGCAAAGGTACAAGAAGACTATGATAATATGATGTATCATATTTGCTTTTCTAGCAAGTATCATATTTTTAACAAAAGATGTCACATCAACCTTAAGACTTCTAATAAAAAAAGAGCAGCAATCCTTCTGTAAGTATTATCAATTCCTAAGTGTCCACCTTGAGGTGAGGAGTGCCACAACTTAATGATCTCAGTAAGTAAATTTGGATTGGGCCCTACCACCAATTTACCATACCTCCTCAGTTGTTGGTTAATGAAAGTGTACCTTTTACATTCTCCATTCTGAAGATGCATCTGTTGAAGGATGTCTTGAAGTGTAGGATCATCACCCCAACTATCCTTGATGGAATCCTAAAGATTGGTCCTCACAGTAGATAAGGTTAATGTAGCTAGGTCAATAGCTGGGACTCTAGATAGAGCATCAACTACTTTGTTCTCTTTGCCCTTCTTATACTCAAATCTCAAAGTCAAATTGCATGAGTTTAGTGATCTGTCTGAGATGAGATCCAATATGTAATTGTTGGTACAACAGGTACGTAAGTGCTTGTTGATATGTTCTGACAATGAAGTGTTTGCCCACCAAATATTGACTCTATTTAGTTACAGCCATCACCAGTGCTAGTAGTTCCTTGCGTAGACTAAGATGGAAAAATATTTTACTGACAACTCCTTGCTTAGGTAAGCAATTGGCCTTCCTTGTTGCATCAAGACAGCACCAAGTCCTACATCACAGGCATCAATCTCCACTATAAAAGGAGTAGCAAAATTTAGTTAGGCTAGATCAGGTGCTGAAGTTAGCATCTTTTCAGCTCCTCAAATGCAAGAGTAGCAACAATTGTCCATGTGAATCCATCTTTCCTGAGTAGTTTAGTAAGAGGCTTACTTATGCTCCCATAGCCTTGTGTAAATCTTCTATAATAACCCTCCAATCCTAAGAACCCCAGGATTTGTTTGATAGCAGAGGGGATAGGCCAATGTTGAACTGCAAGAATCTTTTTAGGATCTGTTGCTACTCCGGCCGCTGAAATGTAGTGCCCTAAATACTCCACTGTTGTGGAAGAAAAAACATAGACTTCCTGGCATAAAGATGATGTAGCAGTAACAATCCAAAGGTAATTCTGAGATGCTCCTCATGATCTGTAAGGTTCCTACTAAACACCAGTATGTCGTCAAAAAAAAAAAAAAACTTCCTAAGGTGTTGTTGAAACACCTGGTTCATCATGGCTTGAAAGCTGGAAGGTGCATTAGTGAGGCCAAAGGACACCACTATATATTCATAGTGCCCTGAATGGGTCTTGAAAGCGGTTTTTGGAATGTCTGCTGGGAACATTCTGATCTGGTGATAACCATATCGTAGATCAATTTTGGAAAACACTTAAGAACCACCCAACTCATCCAGTAACTCCTCTATGATAGGAATATGAAATTTTTCTTTAATGGTTATCTGATTTAAAGCCCTATAATCGACACACATTCTCCAACTGCCATCCTTCTTGCCAACCAACACTACCAGTGAAGCAAAGGGGATACTTCTCGGTTGAATCAACCCTTGAGACAATAATTTTTCCATCATTTTCTCGATTACATATTTTTGCATAGGATGATACCTGTAGGGTCGAGCATTGATAGGTTTAGCTCCAGGTTGTAGTGGGATGTGATGATCAAAAATACCTCTGGAAGAGGGTAAAGTCTTAGGTTCATTGAAGACCTCCTGGAATTCCTCTAAGAGAGCTTGTAAACCACAAGGTTGCTTGGACTCAGCTTCTTGCATAGGACTGACTCTATAGGTTACTACTGGGATTTCTTTGATCCTGTAAAAGTGAGCATTGGTGCCATTGGTACCTACCTTGTGCAAGGCATCTGCCTCCACAACCCTTAATTTAAGTTCCACTCCTTGTATTTTATGATGTTTCCCCTGAAATTCGAACTCCAAAGTCAGTCTTCTGAAATTGAATTGTATATCCTCTGAGGTCCCTCCAAGAGTGCATAACCATTGAAACCCTAACACCATATCAGTTTTTCCCAAAGGTAACAATAAGAAATCAGCACTAAAAACATTTTCTCCTAATAGCCATTCCAGGGCTAAACAATACCTTGAATGGATTGAATTGCCATCAGCCACCCCAACATTCAACGGAGGATTTAGTATCTCAATCTTCCATCCCATTCTAACAGCTAACCCCTCATCAATAAAGTTATGTGTAGACCACGTGTCAATGAGGTTATTTAGACTCCTCTGTTGACAATATCCAGGAACTCTCAAAGGGTGATAACATATAGTTCCATTAAGTGCTTGGAGGGAAATCTGACAGTTTTCAATCACATTAGGATCCCCCCCTGATTACTACCACTTCTTCTGTCTTGCCTTACCCTTCTTCTAGCTCCAACAAGAATACTTGAGCCATGGTTTTACAAACATGTCCTAGTAAATACTACTCATCACAAACATAGCATAAGCCTTTAGCTCGTTTTTCACTTAGTTCCGCCTGAGACAACCTCTTCCTCTTTCTATCACCGAACACAACAGGTGTTGTCTTAGGCATGTGAACAAAATGGTAAGTTATTGCCCTAGTAGAAGTACCAATACTTATAAAAAGGGACATCTTAAGTGCGTGCTCTTGTTTCAAGAATATAGATTCCTGCAACCTGGAAAGGTGGTATACTTGTGGAAGGGAATATGGCCTATATATCCTAACAACATCACTGATCTCTAGTTTCAGACCCCACAAAATACACTGATAGCATGATTAGGGTATAGATTTAGCTTGGTCATGGCCCTGTCAAAGGCTTTTTGGAATGCAACCACACTACCAGTATGTTTCACCTTCAGCAACTCACACAAGGGTCATCATACTCGGCCCCAAATCGATCAGCTAGAGCAACCAGATACTAATCCCATGAAGGAAGTGGAAGGTGAGATCGACTCCTCATCCAAGCCTTATGCCGTTACAAAGATTTATAATCCATATGTAGGGGAGCTATTGTAACCCTCTCTTCAGGTAAAACCTCATCAAGAGAAAAAAATTGATCCACCTTGTACCACAAATCAATAAAATCCTTACCATTAAATCGTGGGAACTTAATTTTTGACAATCGAGTGAGTGAATGATAGGTGTGGTGAGAGGGCCCTTAATGGGGAGTCCCTGGTTGTTACAGGTGTAGAGATGGTGATTGATGGTCGTATAGGGGTTATTGGGGAAAAGGAAGTGGGGTCGGATAGGTAGGATAAGGCATGTATGAGTTGTATGGAGGAGGAATCTGGCCTATAAATGAAGGATAAGGGATCTGCGAACTGGGAATGTAAGTTTGACTATACTAGGGTTGAAATTGCATTTGGTGGAGTGGGTTAAGGATAGGAATGGATTGGAAGTGGCTGATGGAAGTTGGTAGAGGTGGTAATTGACTGGTGGAAACTGGAATGGACTGTAAACAACAGGTGGAGACTGGTATAGATTATTGGTGGTTGGTCGGATTTTGATGATTAGCAGATGGAGTTGGAATCCTCAAGTTGGGAACAGAAACATACTTAGGGTTACCAGAATTTGGGGGTTTTGGAGAAGGAACAGGTGTATGAGCAGATAAATTCTGAGGAGTGGGACTTAGATCAACAATACCTGAGAGCTGTCGAGGCCCCGCCATCGGTGAATAAGGTCCTTGACCATTGTCGATTCCGGGTGCCACAGACTTGTCTTTGTCTATCTGCCGACTCAAATCTATAGAGTCCTTGAGCTTCTTGAAAGAGAGCTCATGCACATATTCAAGCTGATTTTGGAGCATGCCAAAATTGACTATATCTATCGCCATACGATCTACACGACTCAAAACTTCTATCATCTCGGAAGACATCATTGAGCTTACCCACAGTACGAGGGTGACCGCTCTGATACCGCCAATGCACAATCGAAGCAGAAAAGCAAAAGAAGAGAAGAACTATGCAGTAAAAATATATATGTTCTCATTCATAACCTTTCAATTGGAAAATACACGGCTAATATACTATAAGGTGGAAGAGGAATAAAGTGAAATTAAGGAACTAATAACAGAAAAATAGAAGGACTAGAATGTAAACTAAAATAATAGACTATTTACTCCACTGGAAGCCTCATGTATACCCGTACAGCCCCAATAGTGTATATTCGGTCAAAGTCGTATCAATTGGATTTCCCCCCTTTTTTTTGGTACTAAAGATAACTAATATATATATATATATATATATATATATATATATATATATATATATATATATATAT
>ML414106.1:0-36784 GCA_005239525.1 Nicotiana knightiana | reverse complement strand
ATATATATATATATATATATATATATATATATATATATATATATATATATATATATATGAATAATGGACCTCACCAAATAAGTTGTTATAATTCGAATCAGGGAAAGGCTCGCAGATACTCTGGCTTCTTGCCGAACGACCCGCTCCCATGAGAGTGGTACATAAATCTTGTCGAGGCGAACGAGCTGATCCCATTAGAATAAGAAGCTTAAATGGGTCCTTGACCCCCACTCACGAATGAACATGTGAGTTATAATTTTTAAGAAACATTATTCGATGACAATGCATAACGCGAGAGAAATGCGTAAGAGGAACACCATTATTCCGTGGCAAATCAAAAAACTCGCAAAAACTCTACAATAGCATGTCCATCACTCTATGCAAGTCTAATCTCAAGTCATAATGCGAAATAAATGAACCAAACAAGCAAGGATAAACCCTATAGTACAAGTACAACATGATGTGAACCTAAGTCTACCCGGAAAATAATATGAATCTAACTACGTATGGACTCTCGTCACCTCGTGCGTACGTGGTCCCCACAACAAGTTACACACATAAAACATATCACCTAGGGGTAGTTTCTCCCTCACAGAGTTAGACAGCAGACTTACCTCGTCTCAAAGCTTACTTTCTGGCCCAACATTGTGCTTTAAATTCTCAACTAGGTTCCAAACGACCCGAAGCTAGTCAAATATTATATAAAATATTCAATACATGCTCAAGAGTTCACATCCTAAATATTAAAGTGATTTTCTAACCCAAATTGAAGAATTTCTAAATTTCACCCCTGGGCCCACGTGCCAGGATTACAGAAATATTTGAAAATAAACATTACCCATAACATCATAACTCAAATATATGATTTATTCTCAATTCCATGCCCAAATTCGTGGTCAAAATTCAAAAATTTAAATATCTAGGTTTTCCTTTAAAATCCCAAATTTCTACAAACTTTCATTCCTAAATCCATGTGTATGTAACTTACAACTAGTAGAAATCACTTACCTCTTGCTTGATGATGAAATCCCCTCTTCAAAAGCTCCAAATATCGCCCAAGTCGTGTGAAAAATGGGAGAAATGAACCCAAACCCCATTTTAAAAACATTCTGCACAGCCCAGTCTGCCCTTCTTCGCGTTTATGATCAAAGCCATGCGTTCGTGAAGGCTTTAGACTCTACTGCTTCGTGTTCGCGGTTGGAGCTCCGTGTTCGTGAAGGCTAAACTACTACAGGCCCCCTCTCCCTCTTTCTTCTTCGCGTTCGCGACCCTTGTGTCGCGTTCCCGAAGGCTGGCCCAGATCCTACCTCGCGTTCGCGAAAGAAAAAACCAAGCAGCCTTAGAATTCCTCTTCGAGAATGCGGGACTCCCTTCGCGTTTGCGATGAAGGAAACCAGATACCAGCAACAACAGTGCCCAAACAGCTCAAATTGATCCGAAACCACCTCGAAACACACTCGAGGCCCCCGGGACCCTGTCCAGTCACACAAACCAGTCCCATAACATAACACGGACCTGATCGAGTCCTCAAATCACCTCAAACCACGTCAAAACCATGAATCACACCCCAATTTAAGCTTAATGAACTTTAGAACTTCAAACTTCTACGTTCAATGCCGAAACCTATCAAATCACGTCCGATTGACCTCATATTTTGCACACATGTGACATTTGACATTACGTACCTACTACAACTTCCGAGATCAGAATCTGACTCTGATATCAAAAAGTCCACTTCTGGTCAATCTTCTCAAAAACCTTCAAATTTCTAACTTTCGCCAAATGATCCCGAAATGACCTATGGACATCCAAATCCGCATTCGTACACTCTCCTAATATCATAATCACCATACGGAGCTATTCCCAGACTCGAAATATAAAGAGACATCAATAACATTGAAATCACTTCAACCCAAATTTATGAAATTCTTCCAAAATGCTAACTTTCCACAATAGGCACCGAAACGCTCCCAGGTCATCCAAAACCCGATATGAACATACGCCCAAGTTCAAAATCATCATACAAACCTGTTAGGACCTTCAAATCCCGATTATAAGGTTGCTTACTCAAAAATCAAACCCTAGTCAATTCTTCCAACATAAAGCTTCCGAAATTAGAATTTTCTTTCCAAATCAAATTCGAACTTCCCGAAATTCAATTCCGACCACGCGTACAAGTCATAATACCGGAAGTGAAGATGCTCAAGGCCTCAAACCACCAAACGACGCACTAGAGCTATGAACGATCGGTCGGGTCATTACATTCCCTCCCACTTAAACATACGCTCGTCCTCGAACGTGCTAAGAATTGCTCTAGAGTTGTCCGAAATCATTGTTTAACACCCCGTGCACCTACTTGTGCTAACACAACCCAGTTAAGCACATTAGCTTGAGAAAACCTGAAAATCCTCCTTTTTTCTAGTCAAATAAGCCTTAGAACCAAATTCGAACATGTGAAATTCCCTACCAGGCCTGTTTCCAACATACGAACACCGTATCCATCACTACACGATGTACCAATAAATGATCGTATACTTTTTCTGAATTCACACCATGCACCGCATAATTCACCTGACCATAATAGCATCATTTGACAAAAATAGCCAAAATTCCATGAATTTGATGCCCACAACACACCTCAAGACGCATATAAGTCATGTTCCAACCCTTGCAATATTTCCACAATGGAAGAGATGTGTAGAAATTCTTAACCAATTGTTGAGTCAACAAATCATTGAGTCTCTCCTCCTGATAAGAACCATTACCTTATTATGAACCAAATAACGGTATTTGCTCTTAAATATGCCTCATATAATTCCGATCATACTGATCTTAGGTCTAAAAATCCCGTATCACCCAGTACAAGTCATTCCGGCAATAAGACACCACAAACACTACCAAAATTCTCATATGATACCACCATGATCCAATAGGTTACAAACCATGTGATACATAAGGAAAAAAATGAACTCAGGAAAGAACTGCTCAACCCACATGACTAATTAAACAATCGAAATATGTTATGAACCCTCCTCAGAAAATGAGAAACAAAACACAAGAATAGGTATGGGGGAAATTGTACTCAAAATCATATTGTTGCGGCATGCAACCCGATCCACACATAATACCATTGCAATGTGCAACCTGATCCAACCATGTTACTCGTGGCAGCGTGCCACCCGATCCAAACATCATAATTGTACAGGCGTGCCACCTGACCCACACATAATAAGCTATAAGTAAATACTTAGCGAGCTAAACTTCTCATACCTGCGAAATACCCGAATATCAACCTGTTACACCGCATGTTTTCGTACGTGAGAGTACGTCGTAAGTCAATTGATGTAAGCTCAAGAATAAGATTATATTTGGAAGAATATAAAGTAAGATAATCATGTAACCTTGGATGTTACAAATATTTAATATCATGAATAACGAGTATCAAGAGGGTTGGAAATCTTAGAAGCCAAACCAATTGAAGAAAATAAGTTTCGTCGAAAGTCGACAAGTTTGGAATGTTATAACATGTACTTTAGGGTGATACTATGGTTATTAATATGATAAGGAAGTTATTCTATGAGTCATTATTGTCATATGATAGTCGTGTGCTACGTTTTGAAGTCAAGCAAGTTGTGGAACAAAAGTTGGCAAAGGTCTTCACAAGTTACATTCATAATGAACTGAATATTAGGTAAAATGTAGCTGAGTTTTTCTCCCAATATACTTAGAACTAGGGGATTATATACCTACCAAATTGAAGATCTATGAGTCTATTTTCTAAATAATTTAAACGTTAATCAATACGACATTGTAGTAGAGAGATATTTGTGTTTTCGCGAGACTGCGCAAAGCAGCTCCCATGGGACCCACAAAGTTGGTGTAAACTCCAGCTTGTATTTAAGTCAATTCTAAATAGTTTTCACTCGTTTTTATCGTCAAAAACAGTTCCTAAAATCTCCTAAATGCTCTCCAATGGTTCTAGGGTGAAATCCTAAAATAAAAACATGAATCCAACGCTAGAAACCCCGTGGTGCTTGCTAGATCGTAGTTCTTCATCTTGTGGCTATTTTGAAGGATTCTTGAAAGTGAAATAACCTCAGGTCTCGTCTGTTTCTGGTTGATTAAGGTAATAATCATTCACTCCTTCATACATATTATATTTTCAAGGTGAACTACAAGTGTTTACACTCCAACTTGAACACCAAAAGTTGATTCAAGAAGAGAATACAACACCTATAGTGTTGTGGTGTCATTGAGGATAATTGTGGGCTGTGTTTGGCCAAAATTTTAAGTGGTTGATACTTTATAAGGTGATTATAACAGCCTACTAATTATACTTAAGATTTTTTGTATATTGGTTAAGTTGTTAGGATAATAAACTACAAGATAATACTTGGATTAGCTTAAGTCACTTCTATGGTGTTGTAGTGCCATTGAGGGCTGTTGTAAGCTAAATATAACTTGGATTTAAACTTTATACTACTGTAGGAGGTATGTGTATTGTGTTCTTGCAGGTGATTAAGGCTATCTTGATGTTGATTAAGTTAAATCGTTGGACTAGACATGAACTAGTGAATTAAGTTGCAAATTGAAGAAAGTTGGAGTTGTGGATTGTTTCCTTTGTTATAAATATATGGTATAAGGATGGAACCATTGATGAATTAGTTCATTATCATATTAATGATGTTGTTAAGTTAATGTAAGAAGTCTATAAAGGGTGATATGGGTTATACGGATTCCGATCGAGCTTGCCGCTCAAAATGATTGTTGAACTAATCGGAGAGCTTATTGTGAATTATATCATTGTTGTTTGGAATTTTTGGTGACCTTTGGTAACATATGGGATGTCGTAAAAATAGGGGAGTTGATGTCCGTTTTCTTCTAGAATATTGGTTTTGAAATATGAGAGTTACAATGCTTATATGATGACGAAGAAGTTGGATTACTCATTGTAGACGTAAGAAGATCATATTGAGCTTTGTTGATGATTGGAGAGAATATTGTAAAGGTATTTTAAGTCACTTTATTCTTTCCTTTGGAATACCGAGCCTTATGATAGCCGGGTATGTTTTTACCAAGTCCTCTTTGAGGTCGGGTACGATATGATGATGATGATGCCCACAGAGGCGGATGTATTTCAAATATTATGCATATATATGTATCACGCATTTCATGTCACTATCTCTTAGAGGCACTCAGATGCTACAGGTTGTATCTCTTATATCTCTCTTTACATTACTGTTCTTATTTATGTTTTTCTGCCTTACATAATCAGTACTTTATTCGTATTCACGTCTCTTTTGCCTGGGGAAGCTGTGTTTCATGCCCGCAGGTCCAAATAGACAGGTTGACAATCCTCCTAGTAGGCTATTAGCTCAGCAGATGGTGTTGCTGCACTCCATTTTCTCCGGAGTTTCCTATTTGGTCAGTACGATTGGGACAAGTATTGACTGGTATAGCGGGGCCCTGTCCCGACCTATATGACATTTATGTAGTCGTAGAGGCTTGTAGACATATGTCAGGTATATGGATACTTGTATGGCCTTGTCGGCCTATGTTTTGAGTTTACAAATGATCATGTCAGCCTTATAGGCTTGTATGACACATGTGTGAGTTTCTATATAATGTTGGGTCATCCTATGTCTAGTATGCACTTATATTTTATTCTGATTATATCATGAAGACCCTTTTGGCCCATTTACTCATGATAGTATGATAAGAAATATATGTTATGCTGGTACTCGATTGAGTAAGGTACCGGGTGCCCGTCGCGGACCTCCTATTTAGGTCGTGACATAAGTGGTATCAAAGCAATTATGTCCTAAGGAGTTTACAGGTCATGTCTAGTAGAGTCTTGTTTATGGGTGTGTTGTGCACCACACTTATAAGCAGGAGGCTATAGGGAATTTAGGACTGTCACTCTTTCTTTGTACTCTAGATCGTGTGGTATAGCTCAGTTGTAAGAAATCAATTTCCTAAATTCTATTATTCATAATACAATGATTCCTACATCTAGAAAGACAGTTGGTAAGAGATTGAATGTGGTTGTGGGAGAGTTGAGTTAGAGGAACTCAATTTTGCATCATGTTTATGATGAGTAAATGTGAGGTCTTCAGCAGATCATGTGTTTACTAAGATGTGTAAGTTTCTTGATAAGGAGATCTAAGGAAAGAATATATATCCACCCATATGGTAAAAAGAAACAAGAGAATCATAAGGTAGATACAAGTTTTAAAAGTAAAAGAAACAAGGTGAAGAAAGGTACGAGGTACTCAGCTAGTGAAGATTATCAGTATTTATAATTGAGGCAAAGAAATATAAGTATTCTGGGTTATCTTCAACAATAATAGAGGTATGTATAATTGTCCACACCCATCTCAGTTATGCCATATAGGAGCTAACAGATATAGTTTAAGAGCAGGATGGATATCAGGATCTCACTGTGGTTAGAGTAACCCAAAATTGTGGATTGATTTTTATCATTAGCTAACATTACCGAGGGATAATGAAAATGTGGTAATATATCTCCTTGTGAAAGACCCATATAGTGCACTCTGTAATAGAACAAACAGATATGAATATTAAAAAGTTCAGAAATTTCAGAAGATAGGCAGTGGAATCCTAGAAGGGTTAAATATTTACCTTAGTATGACACCTGCCCCTAGTAAAAAAAGAGAGAGAGAGATAGAGAGAGAATGTTAGGCGTCCCAAAGAACCAGTTAGATGAAGCAGGGGGAGCTAAAAGTTAAGGAACATTTTGTTGAAGTCATTGGAATAAGGTGACAGAGAGAAATATTAGTAGGAGATTAAGAAGAGAGTTAATGAAATATTATGAGTAAGATATAATAAATGGGTGATAACGGTAAATCAAAATATGACAGGATGACAGAGTCTATAGTCAAGTGAAGGAAAAGACAAGAGGGGACATGCCTTGAGACAATAAAAGTATAAGCCCTAAATTCATATCCTCATTTCGAGAAATCAATTGTTGAGTTCATCGTGATTACCAGAAGGAAAATTTAGACCCACGAGTAATAGAAATTAGTATGGGATAGTAAATAAAAAAATAGAACATGAATTAGGGATAAAAAGGAATTGGTAATAGTCGACATCGTTTCTGAGATCGTGTTTTGACAATAATAGAATTATCAATAGAAGAATAACCTTCAAAGGTCATTCACGAAGACGCTTCCCTAAAGCAAGAACTATGAGAAGAGTTAAGCTTCAGGGACTAAATGTTCCAATTACACCAGGTGTCACCCTTGTGCATAAGAAATTCAATTATCCATGGTGTAGAAGGGTTACCGCAAGGCGAATAATATGTGAGTGACGATGTGAAAAAAAATGCCAAAGATGAAGAGGTAATTATCGAATGGTAAAGGACGAATGCGGTAAAAAGTTGAAAGGAATGAGATTGCATATATTCAGATCCTACAGATATAATATGACTCCAGAACATTATGAAAGCATGATGCCCGAGGAGAATCAATAAGGGTTTCGCACTCGATGATATTTTTAAATAAGTGGGAATGAACACTTGATACATAAGGATCCCATACGAGAGGTAAATTAAGACAAATGGAATAACCTAAGAGGCGTTACATAAATTACAGATATGAAAGTGGACCAATGGGTAGTCTGTAGTTGATTTAGGAAGAGCCTAGTTATGGCTAGATAGGAGGATACATACAAATCAGTAGATCATGCAAGATAAACATAGTGAAACCCAACATAGGAAATTCAGTCTCTCAGATACGACATCGTAATCCTCGAGAAATATTCAGACAGGAGTTGGGGTAGTAAAAGGTACAAAATAAGTGTTACAGAAATAGAAGGGAGTGCCACTAGAGAGACAACTGAAATTTCAATTCAGAAGCAACCTATGAGCACAAGGGCGCGAAGGTAAGTAATTAAGGATAGTGATAGGCGAGTAAGAACATCAAAAATAACATGGGGTATACAATGTAATAAACTCGCGGCTTTACAAGAGTCAGAGGGTCTTCCCTAAGCACTGCAACGAAAGACTAGCTGAGGAAATAAGGAAGAAGGATTCAGCATAAGCATAGCGACCTAAAGAAGAAATGGTCTTGTAACAGCAGTCTTACTATAAAATTGTATGCACTCCATAAGAAAAGGGCACCTATCGTGGCTAATGAACGAGAAGAAAAAAAAATCAAGAGTTGATAATTGAGATCATATGAGATACACGGAACTCCAGTATTCGTGGGAACTAAGATAAGCCAAGTATCCATGTAGAAAGTGACAGAACGACCAGGAAAAGTAATTTCTTACATTTAAAGACAACTGAGAAGGCATGAAAGGAAATCTATGGTGCTAGCATATTAAAAGGAAGGTTGCGAGTAGTATAAATAGATATGCATAGGTCGCAAGATAAAGTATGGCAAATCAACACGGTTTTAGCTAGACAAGAGTAAGGATAAGAAAAGGTGAATGAGAAGGAGACGAGAATAGGTAAGTCCTTGGGATTAAACCCATCACAACAAGAGAGCTGATGGTTTCCATAAAGTTCTAAAAAGCTCAGTATAGCATGAGTGAACTCAAAGAAGCTTAAAACTAGGAGCATTTAGAAGATATGGAATACTACCCTGGTAGTAAAGTAAGTGTGTAATTGTGATAAATGATAATAGGATG
Source organism: Nicotiana knightiana (assembly GCA_005239525.1). NCBI lineage: Eukaryota > Viridiplantae > Streptophyta > Magnoliopsida > Solanales > Solanaceae > Nicotiana > Nicotiana knightiana. The sequence goes on along the minus strand of ML414106.1, from coordinate 28,132 downwards.
ACGTTTAGGCCATTGATTGAGTAATGATTTAAAGAAAAAAGGATTTCATGGGTGAAACAGGATTAGAATACCCCCTCCCCCACCCCCCGATAGGATGAATCACATTGGGATGCTATGAAATATAGTTATTGGAGTATAGTATCGTCCCTAAGTGGAGCAGGAAAATCACTTCAAATGTTCCCCGATGAGACGTGAGACCTAGTGACGATATACTACATAAGAGGTTTCAAGTTATCAGTGGTAGATTATAAATCAACATTAAGGTGAATCAACAATAGATGGATGGAAGTTATAAATATGAGATGAGATTAGGCTGTCATTATTAAGATGAACAGTAATAAGGAAGCATTAAAAGGCTTAGATTTATACATATAGAATAAGCGGTGAGAGAGTAACCTAGAGTTGGGTGGTGGGCCTCGATAGTAATAAACCAAAATAAGATTTATGATACAGTATGACCTACCTAGTTGTTGTAAAGACATACACATAGATAACTAAGGCTATGAAACAAGATATAGCAAAAGTCGTAAGTTCAACAAAGTACCAAGCAAAGAACTTTAGTACACCTATAGATGCCCAGAGGGACATCTTGTCATAGTACTATATATGTTCACAAGTGAAGCCTAGAGATTGGTTAAAACCTAACGAAAAGGTAGATAAGAGTCGCATTGGTGCACATTCAAGGTTAGAATCGTACAAGCTGCATGAAAGAAGGTAGAAACAGTTACGAAATTCGCAGAACTTCGACAACAAATCATGGTGTGAGAAAGAGGCCTAAAGGGGGGAATACCCTAGCCTTTGGATTTATTCACTGAACAACTCCCTAGATGGAAAATACAATATTAAAGTATTTGTAAGAGTTATTACTTAAGAGACGGATAAGTGCATTAGTCAACATTCGAGGACGAATGATCCAAAGGGGGGAATGATGTTACACCCCATGTTTTCGTACGTGAGAGTACGTCGTAAGTCAATTGATGTAAGCTCAGGAATAAGATTATATTTGGACGCATATAAAGTAATATAACCATGTTACCTTGGAGGTTACAAATATTTAAGATCATGAATAACGAGTACCAAGAGGGTTGGAAATCTTAGAAGCTAAACCAATTGAAGAAACTAAGTTTTGTCGAAAGTCAACAAGTTTGGAATGTTATAACATGCACTTTAGGGTGAGACTATGGTTCTTAACATGATAAGGAGGTTATTCTATGAGTTATTTTTCTTGTATGATATTCGTGTGCTACGTTTTGAAATCAAGCAAGTTGTGGAACAAAAGTTGGCAAAGGTCTTCACAAGTTACATTCATAATGAGCTGAACATTAGGTCAAATGTATCTGATATTTTCTCCTAATATACTTAGAAATAGGAGATGATCTACCTCCCAAATTTAATATCTATGAGTCTATTTTCAAATGCATTTAACCTTTCATCAATATGACATCAGAGGATAGAGATATTGGCGTTTTCGCGAGACTGCACAAAGAAGCTCCCATGGGACCCACAAACTCGGTGTAAACTCCACCTTGTATTTAAGTCAATTCTAAATAGTTTTCACTCATTTTTATCGTCAAAAACAGTTCCTAAACTCTCCTAAATTCTCTCCAATGGTTCCTCCATGATTCTAGGGTGAAAACCTAAGATAAATACATGAATCCAACGCTAGAAACTTCGTGGTGCTTGCTAGATCATAGTTCTTCATTTTGTGGCTATTTTGGAGGATTCTTCAAAGTGAAATAACCTATGGTATCATCTGGTTCTGGTTGATTAAGTTAATAATCAGTCACTCCTTCATACATATTATATTTTCAAGGTGAAATACAAGTGTTTACACTCCAACTTGAACACCAAAAGTTGATTCAAGAAGAGAATACAACACCTATAGTGTTGTGGAGTCATTGAGGATAATTGTGGGCTGTGTTTGGCCGAAATTTTAAGTGGTTGATACTGTCTAAGGTGATTATAACAGCCTACTAATTGTTCTTAAGCTTGCTTGTATATTGGTTAAGTTTTTAGGACAATAAACTACAAAATAATACTTGGAATAACTTAAGTTACTTCTATGGTGTTGTATTTCCATTGAGGGCTATTGTAAGCTAATTATAATTTGGACTTCAACTTTAAGCTACTATAGAACGTATGTATATTTTGGTCTTGCAGGTTATTAAGTTTATCTTGATGTTGATTAAGTTAAATCGTTGGACTAGACATGAACTAGTGAATTAAGTTGCAAATTGCAGAAAGTTGGAGTTGTGGATTATTTCCTTTGTTATAAATATATGGTATAAGGATGGAATCATTGATGAATTACTTCATTATCATATTAATGATGTTTCTAAGTTAGTGTAAGAAGTCTATAAGGGGTGATATAGGTTATACGGATTCCGGTCGAGCCTGTCGCTCAAAATAATTGTTGAACTAATCGGAGAGCTTAATGTAAATTATATCGTTGTTGTTTGGGCTGTTTGGTGACTTTTGGCAACATATGGGATGTATTAAAAACAGAGGAAGTGATGTCCGTTTTCTTGTAGAATATTGGTTTTGAAATATGAGAGTTACAATGCTTATATGATGACAACGAATTCGGATTACTCATTGTAAACCTAAGAAAATCATATTGAGCTTTGTTTACGATTGGAGAGAAGATTGCAAAGGTATGTTAAGGAACTTCCTTCTTTCTTTTGGCATGATCTAAAATTAAATGAACATAAACGATAAGATATTTCATAATGAATCTACTCCTAGCAACTAAGGTTGTCCATGTTGTTCTATCCTTACAAAGTTATTCAAAGAAAGTATGTATGATCCTTGAGTCCTAGTGAAGTTCATATTGATGGTATGATGTCCATAATTTTAATCGAAGGTGCAACTACCTTACGTCACTCCAAAAGGTTTAGAGCATGATTCCATGAGTCCAGCATGCATTATATATTTCATATATTTTACTCTACCGAGCCATGTTATAGTCGGCCGGGTACGGCACCTATTGTGCAACCACTGATCAGTTGGGTTTACCGAGCTCCACGTGGCCAGGTACGATTCTACCGAGCCTTATGATGACCAGGTATATTTTTACCGATTCCTCTTTGAGGCCGGGTACGATATGATGATGATGATGCCCACAGAGACGGATGTTTTTAAAAGATTATTTATATATATGTATCACGCATTTCATGTCACTATCTCTTAGAGGCACTCAGATGCTACAGGTTGTATCTCCTATATCTCTCTTTACATTACTGTTCTTATTTATGCTTTTCCGCCTTGCATATTCGTACTGACGCCCTTTTTTTCCTGGGGACACTGTGTTTCATGCCCGCAGGTCCCGATAGACAGGTTGACAGTCCTGATAGTAGGCTATCAGCTTAGCGGAAGGTGTTGCTGCACTCCATTTGCTCCAGAGTTGCCTATTCGGTCAGTATGATTGGGACATGTATTGACTGGTATGGCGCGGACCTATCCCAACCTATATGACATTTATGTAGTCTTAGAGGCTTGTAGACAGATGCCAGGTATATGGATACTTGTATGGCCTTGTCGGCCAATGTTTTGAGTTTACAAATGATCATGTCAGCCTGATAGGCCTATATGTCACATGTATGAGTTTTTATATAATGTTGGGTCATCCTATGTCTAGTATGCACTTATATTTTACTGTAATTATCTCATGACGACCCTTGTGTCCCATTTACCCATGATAGTATGATAAAAAATATAATATATGTTGGTACTCAGTTGAGTAAGGTACCGGCTGCCCGTCGCGGCCCTCCGGTTTGAGTCGTGATACAACCACAAGCATGCGAAGTGCATAATACAAATCCTGGGGAGACGGATAGCGCCATATGCTACGTAACTAAAGCACAACTAAGGTGCAATAAATGACCTGTATCTTGAGAACCATCTTTCTCTCACAACACCAAAAATTAAACGGGATCTCAATATGAGTGTGAATAATCAAACCTCCTCACAACCCACATGGCACAATAGAGATTACACGGAATGGCTGACGACAGAAATAACATCCAAGGCCCGAAGACTCCTCTGTAAACAACGCTAAGTTTAAATGAACACAGCTGGCCTAATATTGAGCACACATTCACACTTAGATCCATCCACGGACCTCAAGCCGATTCTGACCGTTTCGCACTGGGATAATAGCCTTTCAAGGATCCACACTAACCCTTTTCTTCCCGTGACACAAGAACAACCGTCAAATCCGAAAAAAAACTTCTGCAATTCACCACCAAATGAACTGAGCGCCCCTCAGGCATAAATTCTCACATTAGCGATAGTACCACAATCTCCATACTTGGTTTCAATCTTTAATCAATCAAGTGACTACATGTAACACTTATACAATCTTCCAATGGGATACGCTCCCACGAACTTCCGCACCAGGTAACAAAGTTTGCACATCCATACCACTGGCCATAAAATGTTGTAAAGCGAATCGAGAATTCGCAAATCAGTACACAAAGCCTCTTACACAGGACACCGATCTCAGGTGACACTAAAGACAATACCAGCTTACTCTAACCATCTGAATCTGTTTCTACTCATCTGAGCTTGTGACATTCTTGTCAACACCAAACCGCAACCTTGATCCTCAACTTCCAATTCCCATGCTACCCAATGCACCTAATCATGCCAATACGCAAGAGTACAAGAATTTCATCATAACTCCTGAACCACTATTACGGTACACACTTCATCATAAAGAAACCTTTCACTTAACTTATTTTCAGAAGAACCATAGCAACACGCGACTGAATTCCCATAACCGCAGAAAATACAATCCTCTAGTAGTGTTCTAACCATAATAACCCTTCTGGGATCCATCTACATATAAAAGGCCATAATACGCGAATGCCTCAAGATAAAATCAATTACGCCAGCCGTCAAGCCTCGCACGTACCGCCACAAATCACATGTATAACTTAACACGCTGAAAGAGATGATCATTGCCACCACTATGCCAATTCAACCATTGCTAACCTATCTGACTTCTTCTAATTTACTCCGAACTTGCCTTCGGAATAATAATAGCTCTATTTAAAACATAACAAACCCAAATCCGCACTCATTCTGAGTGACCTTATTTCACGAGACCATGCTGTCTCAAAAACCCACGAACCATCTCATACCCTTCTTGTGCGCATATTCACATCTTCAACTGGTACACTCATCCTTGATAATTCCTCTATGTATTCGAAGTTATTTTATCTCGTTCCTCCAATGCTACACCGAAGACCAAAGATAACATAGAACACTCCAAGCCCCTTTCATAATCCTTGCAAAAGCTCGATACTTAACCAGAACACGAACTCGAAATCCTTAGGCACCGCACTTTAATTTTGAACCTACTAGGACCATTGTAGAGGGTCACCCACTCTGACTTGTTCTCAAATATAATCAAACTACAAGGCCCTTCTAGCACATGAACACCCTCTGAAGAAGCAACCGGCTGAATTCATTTCCTTGTACATCACATCCACACAAAGCATAGATTTTGAGTCTTCCCAAAACCTGAACATGAACCAGTAAAGCCAAATATATCACACATTCCTCAAATCCTTTTGCTCAAATTACCACTGATGTTATCTTTCCTTAGTCGCAATAACCCACCAATACACCTCTAACCAAATACCACACAAGTAGACAACCACGCAATCCAATCATAGACGGTGGGGCTCTCCCACTTAGCTTGAATCTACAATTACATAACCCTAGGACCCACCGAGGTTCCTTCTTCCCCATTGATATTAGCTAAAAGTCAAACAATGCATTCCAAACTCGAAGTCATGTTGCATCCAAATAAAATTCGTGGACGTAGTCACTGTCCACCATGAATTCCCAGATGGCTCCAAACGTTCCTCTAGGCTTGTGGTCATCCTACCACATAACCCATATGTTACTATGTCACTCTCCCACTTTGATATAATTATCCCCCTTACAATAAACTCAAGCTCTTAATTAGCAAATTTCTCCTCAACCGGCGCATATATAGGAATAATGGACCTCACCAAATATGTTGTTATAATTCGAATCAGGGAATGACTCACAGATACTCTAGCTTCTTGCCAAATATTACGCACGATTCCAGGAGGATATTTCTATAGAAATGCTGAGGCGTATGGTCCGATCCAACATTAATTTTAATTGTGCACTGTGGAAGGTCGAACAACACGAAGCATATATGCATCTATTAAACTGTCAAGGCGAACGGCCCGCGCCCATGAGAGTGTGGTACATAAATCGAGCCGAGGCAAACGGCCCGATCCCATTAGAATAAGAAGCTTAATGGGGTCCTTGACCCCCACTCACGAATGAACATGTGAGTTATAATTTTTAAGGAAGATTATTTGACGACAACGCATAACGCGCGAGAAATCCTTAAGAGGAACACCGTTATTACATGGAAAATCATAAAACCCACGAAAACTCTACAATAGCAAGTACATCACTCTATGCATGTCTAGTCTCAAGTCATAATGTGAAATAAAAGAATTAAACGCGCAAGGATAATCTCTATAGTACAAGTACAGCATAATGTGAACCTAAGTCTACCCGGATAATAACATGAATCTAAATATGTACGGTCTCTCGTGACCTCGTGCATACATAGTCCCGACAACAAGTTACACACATCAAATATATCTCGTGACTTAGGAGTAGTTTCCCCCTCACAGAGTTAGACATGATACTTACCTCGTCTCAAAGCTTACTTTCCGATCCAAAATTGTTCTTTAAATCCTCAACTCGGTGCCAAACGACCCGGAGCTAGTCAAATATTATATAAAATCGTCAATACATGCTTAAGATTATCCTAAATATTAAAGTGATTTTCCAACCCAAATTGAAGAATTCATAAATTTCACCCATGGGCCCACATTCCCGCATTACATAAATTTTTGAAGATAAACGTTACTCATAATATCATGAACTCAAATATATGATTTATTCTCAATTCCATGCCCAAATTCGTGGTAAAAATCCAAAAATATAAATTTCTAGGTTTTCCTTCAAAATCCCAAATTTCTACAAATTTTCATGCCTAAATCCATGTATAAACCTTATATGTAACTCACAACTAGTAGAAAACACTTACCTCTTGATTGATGATGAAGTTCCCTCTGCAAAAGCTCCAAAAAGCGCCCAAGCCGTGTGAAAATGGGTGAAATGAACCAAAACCCCGTTTAAAAACATTCTGCCCAGCCCAGGTCCGCTCTTCTTCGCGTTCGCGATCAAATCCACATGTTCACGAAGGCTTCAGACTCTACTGCTTCGTGTTCACGGTTGGAGCTCCACGGTCGTGAAGTCCAAACTACTCCAGGCCCCCGCTCCCTCTTTCTTCTTCATGTTCGCGACCCTTGTGTCGCGTTCGCGAAGGCGTCCCCAGCTCCTGCCTCGCGTTCGCGAAGGCCAAAATCAAGCAGCCTCAGAATTCCTCTTTGCGAATGCGGAACTCCCTTCTCGTTCGCGAAGAAGCAAATGAGATACTAGAAACAGCAGTCCCCAAACTGATCCGAAAGCACCCCAAAACACACTCGAGGTCCTCGGGACCCCGTCCAATCACACAAAGCAGTACCATAACATAACATGAACTTGCTTGAGGCCTCAAATCACCTCAAACCACGTCAAAACCATGAATCGCACCCCAACTCAAGTTTAATGAACTTTAGAACTTCAAACTTCTACATTCGATGCTGAAACCTATCAAATCACGTCCGATTGACCTAAAATTTTGCATACAAGTCACCTTCAACATTACCGACCTACTCCAACTTTTAGAATCCCGACCCCGATATCAAAAAGTCCACTCCCAGTTAAACTTCTCAAAAACCTTTCAATTTTTAACTTTCACCAAATGACACTGAAATGACATAAGGACCTCCAAATCCACATCTGGACGCGCTTAATACTAGAATCACCATACGAATCTATTCCCAAAATCAGAATCCCAAGACATCAATAACATTGAAATGCACTTCAACCCAAATTTATGAAATTCTTCCAAAATATCAACTTTCCACAATAGGCGTCGAAACGCTCTCGGGTCATCCAAAACCCGATCTGAACATACGCCTATATCCAAAATCATCATACAAACTTGTTGGGACCTTTAAATCCCGATTATGAGGTCTCTTACTCAAAAATCAAACCCTAGTCAATTCTCCCAACTTAAACCTTCCGAAATGAGAATTGTTTTTCCAAATCAACTCTGAACTTCCTGAAAGTCAATTCCGACCACGCGTAAAAGTCATAATACCTGAAGTGAAGCTTCTCAAGGCCTCAAACCGCCGAACGACACGCTAGAGCTCAAAACTACCGGCCGGGTTGGTACATTTAGTATCAAATGTCATTGTTTCTACGATAATTAATATTAAATGTCATAGTTTTTATGACATCTTGTCATAAATGTTAATAATAAAAAATCCGACATTTATTTCAATAGTCGCTAAATAAATGTCGTCGTATCCTCAATTTCTTGTAGTGATGAGAGGGGTGACCTTAGGGGATGGATCCAAATCCGTCCAGCATGGTCATAGGCTCAATATCATAATCCGCCTGGCGTGGCCATAGGCATAAAAACACAATTTGTCCAACGTGGTCATAAGCATAACAACATAATCTGTTCGGTGTGGTCACAAGCATAAAAACATAATCCACCCGACATGGTCAGCGTCATAATACAATTTACCGGGCGTGGTCACAAGCATATCAACAAATCTGCCCGTCGTGGTCACAAGCATATCAACAAAATCTGCCCGTCGTGGTCACAGGCATAACAACATAATCAGCCCGACATGGTAACATGTATAACAATACAATCCGTCTAGCGTGGTCACAAGCATAACAACACAATCCGCCACGCCTGATCACAGGAATAACAACACAATCCGCCTGGCGTGGTCATAGGCATATCAACACAATCTTCCTAGCGTGATCACTGGCATAACAACATAATTCACCTAGCGCGGTCACAGGCATAATAATTTGTCCAGCATGGTCACAGGCATCCAGTCTAAATAATATCATCATAGAAGTAAATATACAAGAAACACATGTATATGATCAAAGAATATCAGATTTCATGCTCCTGGACTGGTATAAATGACATACTACAGTATATGCATATACAATGTGTGTTATCACAGCTCAAATCGGCAATTTCATCACGAAAATAGCAAATATCAAGTTCAATCAGAAAATTATCCTATATGTGTCCTCAAAACATGGATCAAATAGCTGACAACAGGATTACAACTAGGAGAAATATCACAACTGAAAAGCTTACAATCAATTCAAGGCATGTCATAAACCGGGACATTACTCCGAGCATTGGTACCCCGGTGCTCGTACATGGACTCAAACCCCACACATATGCACGCCCATAGAACGTAGCTATCACAAATAACTCAGGCAACTAGTGTTCAACCAAGTTTAGGTAAGATACTTACCTCAAGAAAGCCAAATCAAATACTAAGCAAGCCAAACAATACTCTAGAAATGCTATCCCGTGCGAATCCACCTTTGAATGGCTCGAAGCTAGCCAAAAGCAACACAAAATCATCAAATACTGCCAAAGGAAGCAAACCCAAACGATAAAGGTCAAATGTTTAATCAAATACTCAAATTCAACCAAAAAGACAATCCGGATCGGCACCTCGAAACTCGACAAAACTCATAAATTCTGACAACCCATTCAATTACGAGTTCAACCATACCAATTTCACTCACATCCGACTCTGAATCGATGTTCAAAACTCAATAATATACTTTAGGAAAGTTTAGACAAAAATCCCCAGTTTCTCTTTAAATTCATCAATCAAATGCCAAAATAGAAGATAAAATCATGAAATATACTCAAATCCCACTAGAAAATACTTACCTCAATTCACGTAGTGAAAATTCTATACATAATTGCCCAAATCTAAGATCCCCAACTCAAAATATGATAAAATAACTCAAAGTCCGAAAATAGAGTACTTTTAGATATGCTCTAGGGATATCCTTCGTGAACGTGGAAGAATCCTTGCGTTCGCGATGAACAAAAATACACTGCAACAAAATAACTCTATACGTTCGCGGCACAACCCTCGCGAACGCGATGAACACCGCTGCTAGACCTTCACGAATGTGTGGCCTCCTGCGTGAACGCAATGAACAAAGCCTCCATCTCCCTCGCAGATATGCCAACGCGACACAATATTGCGAATGTGATGCCCCATGCCTCACAACCTACAAGAACGCGACCCTCAAATTGCAAGCGCGATGAAGAAAATCACCCTGCTCCCATAATACACTACGCGATCGCGACCTCATCTTCGTGATCACGTAGAACAACTAAAACACCAAGAATCAACAAAAAACTAGCAATGCCAAAATGGTCGTATGCCCGTCTGAAACTCATCTGAGCCCATCGCAACTCTGTCCGAACATACCAACAAGTCCCAAAACACAACACGAACCTACTCGAGGCCTCAAATCACACATAACAATATCAAAAAAACTCTAATCCGAGGTCAAATAAACAAAAGTCAATTTTAATCAACTCTTCCAACTAAAGCTTCCAAATTGAGAACCATTCTTCCAAATCAATTTCAAACAACTCAAAAATAAAAACCGACCATACACGCAAGTCATAATACATCGTACAAAGCTACTAATTACATCAAACTACCGGACTGAGTGATAATGCTCAAAACGAGCGACCGGGTCATTACATGCAGATGTGCAAGTACCTAGTAGACACAGGAGAGAGGAAGACTTAGAGGTTTGGAGTGGATGGCTTGGGCAATTCCCGTGACAGAGTGGTGAACCAGATTCCAAATTATCATGCCCAAAATTCTGCCTTAGGCATCGTGAAGGCACATATTCCCTAGGACTAGGTAAGCCTAACACATAGAGAGTTATCAATAGAATTAAATCACTTAATTATAAAACATGAATCAAAAATTTCTATAAAAAGCCAATAATCCAAAGTAGATACACAACATCCCAAAACTGATAGTACAAGTCATAAACCTTCTAAGAATATCAAAAACATCATTGTCTGGAATAGAAGTAAACAGAAACGATATAAAACTCCAGAATGTGACTTCGGTGCTTGCGAATGTAGTGGCAGGTATACCTTGAAATATCTGCCACTACTCACATCAGCTAATTAATGACCAGCGCGCTCTGAAGTACCTGGATCTGCACAAAAATGTGCAACAAGAAGCATGAGTACACCACAGTGGTACCCAATAAGTATCAAGACTAACCTCGGTGGAGTAGTTACGAGGTACAGTTAAGACACCTACTAGACATAATAACTTGTGCATGTATGAATATAAAGCTAATAGGGGAACGATATAAATATAAGGTTCAACATGAGAAGATTAACAAAAAAAACATTATCAAATGGAAAGTAGAAGCAACAATTAACAACAAGGAGTAAAAAGGTGATAACACTGAAAGTAATCAGAACAGATTTAAGGTACCAATGAAACCAAGTAAGAAAACCAAAGACAACCAATTAATAGATCTTTCTTACACAAGGTTTATACAAGAGTTACCCCGAGTTACCACACCTGAAAATTACAAATCATGGGTCCCAAATCACGAACCCTAATAACTTAGCATCTCGTGCCCACATTACCGATCACAACCGCACGGACAACTGATGTGTTGCATAAACGAATCACGTGTTAGTACCATTAATACCTCAAATTTGCACGGACAAATCACATGCCAATAGTGACAACATCTCATATCTACAGGGACATCCCACGTACCAATAGTAACAATATCTTATATTTGTACGGACAACCCACGTGCCAATAGTACAACTCACTCACAGACGGCAGGTATACAAGAATACAGGTAAATGATCTATAAACATCAAGGTTCATACTCCTTGACTTATATAAGTGACAGATTACGGTGTATGCTTGTACAAGTGTACTATCACAGCTCGAGTCAACAAGTAAGATCAGAGACAATGAGTGGCACATTGGAAACAAAACAACAAAACCCATAATATGCATGACTCAAACAAGATAGTCACACCACCACACAAATATCATCAATGAAAACGCCCCCAGGCCATCACAAATCATCCCCGAGATAGCCCCCCTTGTTTCGCCGCGTGCGTAGTAATAAAGTAAGTGTATGTCTTGTCTCGCTACACTCGCATAATAATTATTCCACATTGTCCCGCCACATGCGCGAACCCAACATATATAGCCCACCTTGTCACGCCACATGTGCAAATATCAATAATAACAATAAAAAGGACAGCTCACGTGCAAACACCCCGACAATCCTCTATTACGACATGTGCCAAAAACATAACAACATAATATAACAACCTGCACCACATGTGCCCATATACCACAACATTTCCACAACAACAATTCCAATACCACAACCACACATAGCCCACGGCTCAACAACAACGAGTACAACAAGAACAACAATAACACGATGGTACGACAAGTAAATCAACACAAGAATTACAACAATACAATGAAATGGAAGAATAAGCTCAATAGTGAAATACATAACAAGTAATAATGACTTCAAGTAAGAGTGGTTCGACAATAATAGAGATAACATGTAACATCTTCAAATAAGAATTATCAACTACGGAAGAGATAATGTGTAACTATAACTTTAAATAAGAATAACTGAACTATGAAAGAGATAAGATGAAAATAAAGAGGCAATAATTTCAATTAAAGTATGTATGAGAAAATGTGGAAAAAGAAGATAGAACATGAACCAACAACTTCAAATAAAGAATATAAGAGTAAAATTAATAATGGAGGATATAACAGGATGGAACAACTTCATTTTAATGGATATAACAAACCTAAGAGTCTAAACCGGTCACATTTCCACATATAAGGCCGTGTACATACTCGTCACCTCGAGTACACGTTGTTCACGTAGTTCAAATAGTACAAACAAACAAATCACTACAGGGTAGTTTCATTACACAAAGTTAGGTAAGATACTTACCTCAAAATACCTCAATCAGTACTCAAGAATAGCTTTTCCTTTACAATTTACCTCAACTCGGCTCCAATCTAACCAAAATTGACTTTATAACATCAGATAATGCAAGAGAAATCAATTCCAATAAATAAAGTTTTAATCTTTGCACGATTCCACAGAAGTTAACAAAAGTCAACCCCCGGCCCCGGTCAAAACCCGGGTCCAAGGGTAGATTCCGACTACCCATGATCCCACGAGTCTATATATGTATTTTGTTTCAAAATCCGAGTCTAAATCAACTCTTAAAACTAAAATTCTCATTATTCAAAACTTAGACAAAATTTCTCAAAATTTCACTTTGATTCTTACAAAGTTGATATTAAATCTCATATATAATCATGTAAAATAGTTGAATACTGATCAAAATCACTTACCCAATAATTGTAGATGAAAATCATTTTTCCAAATCGCCTCCTAGCGAGTCTCGGGTTCAATGATTTGAAAATGAGACTACAACCTCGTCCAACAACTTCTATTATCAGTCGCAAGAGTTGCAAATGCGACCTGGGGTTCGCAAATGCGAGGAAATGATAGCAAAAGCGAAGACCCTCACACCCATATTGTCATCTCAAATAGGATCAATGAACATATCGCAATAGCGACAAGTGATTGCAATTGATGAATTCTTGAACAATTGATGAATTATTGAACAATTCCAGTACAATCTCATACCTCTCTATTCCAATTTGTATTAATCTATCAGGGGTTGAAGGTTCAAACATCTAAAAATTACCACTTCATGATCAAACATACTAGGCAAGAACCTCGTAGAATAAGGAATAGGGGAAGGAGGTTGAAGGTCGCCAAAAATTTAGTTCGGGTGTTCGACATAGAGATTTGGAGTTTGAAGAAAGTGGATGGGTGCTTCTCGGGATTTTCACCATGAAGATGTTATGTGATTCTTTAAGAAAGGTAAATCTTGTCCAAGGTGTATCGTACCTTATGGAAATTGTTGGTTAAACGGCGTATAGGTCTGTACCACCTCCATAGTTGCCCTCCATGCACCCAGTGCTTCATGTGTCTATGTTAAATAAGGTAGTTTGATATACTTTGCTCATTGTCCCGGTGGAGGCTATTGAAGTTAGTGGAGAATTGTCTTATGATAGGTACCGGATTTTCATCCTTGTTAGACAAGTTTGGGAATTGAGATTGCCTGCACCAAAGTGCTATGGTGAAACCAATGAGTCGATGAGGTCACCCGGGAGGCCGAGGATGTTGTGAAAGGAAAATATTCTCACTTATTTGTGTAACCAGGTGGTTGTGGTTGGAAATTACTCCCTATGTGTTGTGATTTAAACTTGTACAACTTATGTTAGAATGACCTTTTGGTAAGTGTAATGCTTGTAATCTTGATATTGGTGTTATTTATATGTTGTGATGTTTCGTAAGGTTGTGGATGTGCTGTTAAGAGTGGTTTCTGGGGCTCTCTGATGGATGGATAGGCCCAAATGCAGGGGAAACACTATCGAAATTTCTGAAAATTTGGGGAGTTAGACAAATATGATTCTTGGGTGTGTGAATTAAGAGTTGAGTCACATTGGATGTCAATGGATAACTTTTAACCTCATTCGATAACTAATGATCCTAAGGGGGGGAGTATGTGAGGCCCCTAAAATTTTCTCTTAGTTTGAGGCCATAAAGCACGCTCACAAGTCACTGAAGTGTCATCTTGCCATCCACAAGAGATTAAGGACTGTAACAACATATGATAATGATATTAAATGTTGGATATGTATTGGAAGTTTTTTAGGGTCTAAGGAGATCCCTAGAACTAAGCCAAGTTGGGAGATATGGAATGGGCTAAGTTTTAAATAAATATGCACAAGACCCAAATTCAAACGTGTACTTATCCCAAAATATAGAGATTAAGGTGGTGATGTACCTATCAAATCAAATCCCTTTGAGTATAGTTTCCAACTCATCAAGTCGTTTATCATTCGGATATTTCTACAGAAAGTTATGGCCACTTTATCGGACCAGTCCCATCTGCGCACTCAGGTGCACAGCAGCGCACAGAAGAGGGGTTTTCTGCCTTGTATGCGCGCCCAACTGCGTGTTCACTTGCCCAAGTCCGCGGCCACGCACATGGGAACCCTATAAATACCCCCAAGGTCGGGGAGAGAGAGTGGATAACTCATTTATTTGAGTTAGGGCTTGCTCTAATAATGGGAATCCACCCAATACATCCCTCCCATGAGTCAAGGTAATGTTTTGGAATTCTTGAGTTAATTGATACTCCTAAACACTTATATTACCTAGTAATCTTGAAAATCCAAAATTTCCATTCAAATTCCCAAATTGGTCATGAATACTTCAACTTGGGATTTTCAAGAGTTTCATATTAGAGGTATGTCTACCATCTCTAACTAATTTATGGTGATTATTTATGTATGAAATATATGTTAGGACTTATAGGATGGTGATTGGAAGCCATAAGTGCCTAACCTAGGTTGTGTTGTTGTTGTAGAGGTTGTAAAATGGTTTAATTGATGAGATTGATTGGTTGGGAGTGAATTGTAGGGCATGTATGTGCTAATGGAAGTTATGGATGGCCTAAGGACAACGGTAAGGGGGTCATTGGTGTGGGAGGTGGTTATTAGGTGAAAGTAATTCCATTGAAGGAGGTTGTAGAAAAATGTGCACATCACATGTTTAATAAAACGTCTAAATGTCTTAAAGTATAAAAATCTTATTAATATTGGTACAATTGTATTGCATTGTTGTAGATTGAAGTTGTTTAGTGTGGTGGACCATCGTAGTCTCATCAAGGGGTGAATTTCAGGTATGTGGGCTACACTCCTTTCTCTAGAATCGGAATCCATGAGTTCCTCGTAAGTTTCAAATGTGGTTTGTTCAAACTATATTCCTACGGTTTCAAATTTTTTCCGATAATTGATTTGACCAAATTCTTATGTACTCGAGTCATGTTAAAATTGAACCTATCCTATTATGCTTCCCCTTATTGGGAAAATGTTCAAAGATGGTTGTTGTAACTAGTGGATATGCTTTGAATCCATGTTTCAATTGTAAATCACCATGCTCTCCTTTGTAAGTATTTACAATATTTTTTGAGCTCTTATATGCTCATGAGTTGAAACTATAGATATCACGATCCCCTTTTGGGAAATTTTTTCCAAGAATAAATGGTGTATTAATCTCTTATGATCTTAACTTAGGCTTCGAATGCCAATCAGTGTGCTTAACTCTTTGAAGGAAATCCACTTTGTTTAAATTACGCATTACTAATAAACTTAAAGTCATAATTTCCAGAATTTTCTATATGTTGATGTTTATAATAATGATCCTTGGAAATAAATAAATAAAAGTGTGAAATACGAAATACTGTCATCGTGAAGAACTCTAGGAATGGCCAAGACAGCTAATGAAATAATGATGTTATGAGTTGTTAAAAGTGATAATGAAGCTATATATGGTATGAAAGTCTATAAAATGAATACATGTATATTTCTATTCCCTTTTTATATAGAAATAGTTTTGAGAGCATCATTAGCGAGCCGAGGAAGGGTGGGTTGTAAAGGCCCACACCTAAAACTACACGTGTCGGTGTAGGAGTTGATTGAGGGATCAATTCTCGTGGTATGTTATATTGAGATTATTCCCCTTAATTTGTGAGGTGATTTCTAGCAAAAGTTGATGTCGACTCACACGGCATATGTGGGGAGACGAATTCTCCGATCGGGTGGCGATTAGATGCCATGTCGCGCCCATGGTGGTTCCTCCTTTTTATTATTGTATTTGATTCACATCACATGTAAATCCACATTCATTCGCGGAGAGATGGTTTATCCAATCGAGTTGTGATCGAACTCCATGCCTCGTGCATGGTGAGATCATCGGTGGCTAATGATCTCCCAACCAAAATTGTTAATACTTAATTGGAATTTGATTATACTTTAACTTGGTATTTAGCATCACTTAGGTTATTTATTGATTCCATGTTTACCTTATTTTATGTTGGTACTCTAATCCATGAGAGGGTATTTAATTTCACATACTAGTAGTGTTCCATATGTACTAACGTTTCTTTTGTTTGGGACGCTGCATCTTTAATGGATGCAGGTGGTTCGTCAGCATGCAGCTTTGATCCTCGTTAGCAGTTACGCTCTACTGAGCAGATTTTTTTGAGCCCTGCTCTATTTCGGGGCCTTAGGTCACTTGATATTATATATTGTGTTTTGAGGTATAGCCAGGGCCTTGTCACCGGCACTTTCATACTACTCTTCTGTTACACTTAGAGGATCCATAGAGATGCTATGGGTGGTGTTCGATTTGGGGTAATGAACTAGAAATGTTGTTGTTGTCAAACATGTTTTCCCCTCCTAACTAAGAACTTGTAATATTTTGGAAATTGTAAATGAAGCTCCTATAAGTAATGGAAAAAGGATTCGGTACACTTTACTCTTCTCATATCTATTTCGTGTTACTAATTCTTAAATTGTTCATGGGTACGGTTGGATAGAGGGCAACAAGTAGGCTTGCTTGACTGGGATGTCTCGGTTGAGCGCCTATCGCGCTCCCGAGGTTGGGGCGTGACAAGAAGGTATACAAGAATACAGGTAAATGATCAATAAACATGAAGGTTCATACACCTGAACTAATACAAGTGACAGATTACAGTCTATGCTTGTGCAAGTATACTATCACAGCTCGAGTCAAAAAGTAAGATCAAAGACAACGAATGGCACATTATAAATAACAAGACAAAACCCGGAATATGCATGAGTTACACAAGATGGGCACACCACCACACAAATATCTTCAATGACAATGCCCCCAGGCCATCACAAATCATCCCTGGCATAGCCCCCCTTGTCTCGCCGCGTGTGCAACAATAAAGTAAATGCCCGCCTTGTCTCACCATACGCACATTAAATTATCCCACCTTGTCTCATCACATGCGCAAACCAAAAATATATAACCCGCCTTGTCACGCCACATGTGCAAATATCAATAATAACAATAGCACAGACAACTCACGTGTGAACACCCCGACAATCCTCTCAACAATGCCACATGTGTCTAAAACATAACAACATAATATAACAACACACACCACACATGCCCATATACCACAACATTTACACAATTTCCAATACCACAACCACACATAGCCCACGGTCCAACAACACTGAGTACAACAAGAATAACAATAACACGAGAGTACGACAAGTAAATCAACATAGGAATTACAACAATACAATAGAAAGGAAGAATAAGCTCAACAATGAAATACATAACAAGTAAGAATGACTTCAAGTAAGAGTAGTTCTACAATAAGAAGGATAACATGTAACATCGACTTCAAATAAGGATAATCAACTACGGAAGATATAACGTGTAACTATTACTTCAAATAAGAATAACTCAACTATGAAAGAGATAACATGACAATAAAGAGGCAACAATTATAATTAAAGCATGTATGAGTAAATATTGGCAATAAAAGATAGAACATGAACCAACACCTTAAAATAAAGCATATAAGAGTAAATTTAACAATGGAGGATAGAACACGATGGAAAAACTTCAATTTAACGGATATAAGAAACCTAAGAATCTAAACCGGTCAAATTTCCATATATAAGGTCGTGTACACACTCGTCACCTTGAGTTCACATATTTCACGTAGTTCAAATGGTGCAAACTAACAAATTCCTACGGGGTAGTTCCCCCACACAAAGTTAGGAAAGATACTTACCTCAGAAGCCCTCAATCAATACTCAAGAATATCTTTACTTTACAATTTACCTCTTCTCGGCTCCAATCAAACCAAAATTGATCTTATAATATCAAATAATGCAAGAGAAATTAATTTCAATAAATAAAGCTTGATCTTTGCACAATTCCTCAAAAGTCAATAGAAGTCAACCCCGAGCACGCCCGGTCAAAACCCGGATCCAATGGTAGATTTGGATTACCCATGACCCCACGAGTACATATATGTGTTTTGTTTCAAAATCCGAGTCTAAATTGATTCTCAAAACTTAAATTCTTATTTTTCAAAACTTAGACAAAATTTCTCAATATTTCACTTTGATTCTCACAAATTTGATGTTAAATCTCGTATATAATAATGTAAAATAGTTGTAGAATGATCAAAATCACTCATCCAATGATTGTAAATGAAAATCCCTCTTCCAAATCGTCTTCCGCCGAGTCTAGGGTTCAATGATATGAAAATGAGACTAAAATCTCGTCTCTCAGCTTTTTTGTTCAGTTGCAGGTGTCGCAAATGCGATTTAGGTTTCACAAATATCAACCATGCAAATGCGAGGAAATGATTGCAAAAGCAAAGTGTAACTACCCGGCCAGTATTTTTGAGAGTTATGGCATGAATCCCCTGTTTACTGCCTTCCACGTATCTCTTTCTTCTTATGTGACTTGCCGGGAGGTTGTTGTTGTGGTTTCAAAATTTTTTTGGGACTCTTAGTCCCTACAGAAGCTTAAGTCTTAGGATTTTGACCATAGTTGGAACTGTGTGAAGAAGACTTCGAAATGGAGTTTCCTCGGTTCCGTTAGCTCCGTGGGGTGATTTTGGACTTAGGGGCGTATCCGGATTGTGTTTTGGAGGTCTGTAGCTTATTTAGGCTTGAAATGGCGAAAGTCGACTTTTTGGAGATTTTGACCACTAGTGGACTTTTTTATATCAAGGTCGGATTTCGATTCTGGAAGTTGGAATAGGTCCAATGTTCAATATGACTTGTGTATAAAATTTGGGGTCAATCGGACGTGGTTTGATAGATTTCGGCATCGGTTGTAGAAATTAGATGTTTCAAGTTCATTAAGTTTGAATCGGAAGGTGATTCGTGCTTTTAACGTTGTTTGATGTGATTCAAGGTCTTGAATAAGTTTGTATGATTTATTAGGACTGGTTAGTATGTTTGGTTAATGTCCTGGAGGCCTCGGGTGTGTTCCGGATGCTTGACGGATCATTTTTCAACTTGTTGGAATTGCAGAAAATCTGGTGTCTCAGTTGTTGGTTTCCTTCATCGCGTTCGCGAGAGAGATCTCACGTTCGCGTAAGGCATCTGGGAGGCCATCTGAGTTTTTTCTTCTCATTCGCGATGTGATTCCCGCGTTCACGAAGATGTGGATAATTTAGCCTACGCATTCGCGATATGGTCATTGTGTTCGCATAGAGGAATGGTCAGATGGAGCTCTAGGCATTTAGCCTACGTGTTCGCGATGAGGCTCCCGTGTTCGCGTGGGGTCAGGTAATGTAAGCTTCCATATTCACGAGGGGGCTCACGCGTTCACGAAGGAGGTTTTGGACTGAAGAAAATTTTATGCTCGCGAACGCGAGGGTGTGGCCGCATTCGCGAAGAAGGAATGCTTGGGCAGAATATAACATTTCAAAAATGAGGGTTTAGCCATTTTTATCAAAACTTGAGTTTGAGAGCTCGGATTTAGACGACATTTTGAGGGATTTTCAAAGACAACGATTGGGTAATGATTCTACACTCTATTTTGGTTATATCCCATTAATCTAATCATAAATTCCATCTTTAGTTTCGGATTTGGGGTTGAAAATTTGGGGAAAATGGGAAGAAGTTTTTCAACTAAAATTTTGAGTTTTGAAAGGCGATTTGAGGTCGGATTCAAGTAATTCTTATATGGTTGGACTCGTGAGTGAATGGGTGTTCATATTTTGTGACTTTACCCGATTCCGAGACGTGGGTTCGGGGAGGCTTTTTGGGTCAATTTCCTAACTTCTTGCTTTAGCTTAGATTTCATTAATTAGATTAGTTTCTTATAGATATATTTATGGTATGTAACTGATTTTGGCTAGATTTGGGTCTTTCAGAGTCGGATATTCATGGGAAAGGCATTGTTACCGATTGATTGAGCTTGGTTCGAGGTAAGAGGCTTGCCTAACCTTGTGTGGGGGAAATCCCCTTAGGATTTGGTACTGTTATGATATGTGAGCGCCGTGTACGCGAGGTGACGAGTGCGTACACGGGCTATTTGTTGAAACACCTGAATTTTACTAAGTAGTAACCTGTTTTCATCTTAATTG
The DNA here is from genome assembly GCA_005239525.1 of Nicotiana knightiana. Taxonomy (NCBI): domain Eukaryota; kingdom Viridiplantae; phylum Streptophyta; class Magnoliopsida; order Solanales; family Solanaceae; genus Nicotiana; species Nicotiana knightiana. The sequence continues at coordinate 7,050 of ML414106.1, read as the reverse complement.
AGTATACTAGAATGTGTAGTTATCCTGTTAGCCTAGAATAGCATGTCTACGTGTCTTAATTGCTTATCTGAACTCTTTGCAGCATGCTTAGTGGGTTCCTGCTTCTTTTCTTGACTTGTACTTAGTCTAAATTGAAGGTTTTCTTGTTGTAACTGTTATCTTCATTTGTTTGAGTTGCGTATTTATTTTTGGGACTACGGGAAGGTATCCCGGGAGAGCCCCCTGCACATTTACTTTTGAAACTACGAGGCGGTACCTCAGGAGTTTTCCCTACACATTTACTTTTGAGAAAACAAGGCGGTACCTTGGGAGTTCTCCGTGCATATTTATTTTGGGACTATGAGACGGTATCTCGGGATTTTCCCTACTGTTTAACTTGTGTGTTGTACTATAATTTGTTGCATTACCTTTTGTTAAATTCTAGTCTATTATTATGTTGTATATCGTCCTGCCTTATTTATTATTTACCAGTGGGCCTGACCCGACCTCGTCACTACTCGGCCCAGGGTAGGCTTGGCACTTACTCGGTACCATTGGAGTGTACTCATGCTACTCTTCTGCTCAAAGTTTTGTGTGCAGATCTAGGTATATCATTCCAGCCTCGCTATTAGTTGTGCACATGTTGCTGTTACAGAGACTTCAAGGTACATTTCGCGTCCGCAGACCTTGGAGTCCCTCTCTATCTATTTGTGTAGTTTTCCCCTTTACTACTTCTATATACTGATGTATAGAACAGTTTATTCAAATTCTTAGAAGCTTGTGACTTATGATTTTTCGGGTCTTGGGGAAATTATGTGTACATTTCGATAGTTGTTATTGTCTATGCCGATCGGCATTGCTTTCAGTTATTAAATTACCTGTTTCGTTAGTTGTTAAAAATTATGCTTTCAATTTCATTGTTTTTCGCAAATGTTAGGCTTACCTAGTCGTAGAGACTAGGTGTCATCGCGGCCTCTCACGGAGGGAAGGTTGGGTCATAACACGAAGACCCCCACACCCTTGCTGTCATCGTAAATGCGACAAATAATTTGCAAATGTGATTAATGAACATATCGCGAAAGTGATCAAGTGAATGCAATTGCGATCACTGCCAAGCCCAGATCCCCTTCGTAAATGCAAGCACTGAGTTCGCAAATGCGAACCTAGAATACTCATAGCATTCTCGCAAATGTGATCTCCCACCTTGCAAATGCGAGAGTCGCAAATGCTAAAAAAATCTCGCATTTGCGAGACCTGCAGAACTTGTTCAAAACCAGCAAAACTAAAACTCTTTCAAACACTCTAAAATGCGTCTGAAACTCACTCGAGCCCTCTAAGCTCCATACCAAACATCAACACAAGTCTAAAAACATAACACGGACTCACTCGCGCGATCAAATCATCAAAATATCATCTGAAACCATGAATTGGACCTCCAAAACACATGGAATTAATATGACACTCAAGAATTTCTAAAAACGCAGTAGCGCGTCAGATTCCTATTGAATCATCTCTGAATGATGCCAAACTTTGCAAAAATGTTCCAAATAGCAGAACGGTGTTATTCCAAGTCCCATAACAAAAATATAAACATGATAGCTATGAAGTCAACCAACATTCAAACCTAAGGAATTTCTAAACCTTCAAATTGTCAGTTTTCGATAAAACAACACAAATTGACCTAAGGAATTCCAAATCTAAATTCGGACATATTCCTAAGTACAAAATCACCATACGAATCTTTTGTAATTAACAAAATACCATTCCGGAGTCATCTACACAAAACTTAATCTACGGCCAACTCTTGCCACTTAAGTTTCTAAACCAAGAATCACTCTACCAAATCGATCCTCAATCATCCAAAAATCAAACCCCGCCACACACGCAAGTCATAATACACAACACAAAACTACCCGAGACCTTAAGCCATCGAACGGGATGCTAAATCTCAAAACGACCTATCGGATTACATAAATATGAGATTTAAGTCAAATAGTAATAAAATAAAGGAATGCACAATCTTTCCTCTAGCTAGACAAGGAAGATTTCCATTTCCAAAGAGTACTTCCAGCTCCGATAAATATTTTTATTTGGTACATGTAGATGTATGGGGTCCCTATAGGATACCTACTCATGATGGATTTAGATTATTTTTTACTATAGTGATTATTGTAGTTGGATGGTATGGAGTTACTTAATAAGACTCAAAAGTAAGGCACTAGGAAAAAATCAGTTTGATATATCGGTGAAGATTTTAAGAAGTGACAATGACACTAAGTTTCTTATCTCTGAGTGAAAAAGTCTCTTTCAATCTCATGGTATGATTCATCAGAGTTCATGTGTACACACCCCACAACAAAATAGGATGGTTGAAAGAAAACACACACATATACTAGAAGTGACTAGAGCCATGAGTCTTCAAGGGCATTTCCCTCTTAAATTCTAGGGAGAATGGTGTTCAAGCTGATGTTTATGTGATCAACGGGCTTCCTTTGTCAGTGTTAGTAGGAAAGACCTCGTTTGAAGTTCTGTATGGAAGATCATACTCACTGCAACATATGAGGACTATAGGCTGCATATGCTTTGCCACCAATGTAGAAAGAGGTGAAAATTTTGCAGCCAGATCAAGTTGAGATGTCTTGATGGGTTATTCATCTACTCATAAGGGTTATAGACTTAACAATATGCTAAGTAACATTTTTTTTTGTAAGTGTTGGTTGATTTCCCAATGCACACGCAAGTGTACGTGATCGACAAGTAATATAGGATTTTAAGTCCAGATATCGTACCCACAGGGACTTGTGATTAACTATCAACTAAACTAAACTCAAACAAATATTTAACTAAATTAATCTAAAATAGTAAATTAAGAGATTAAAGAGACAACTAACTTAAAGACGAATTCAATGTAATTTGATATTCTAGAGTTATGGGTTGGCAAACAATCACGTTGAGTTTTCGACCTAAATCTTCGAATCAGGTTTATTGATTGACGAGGTTAATATTGCTCGTAGCCTTCTCCCGAAGTACAACTCGCCTATTCAAGCTAACCTAACGCCTATATTCCTATGGAATCAGGATTAACAAGAACGCATTAATAATTCCCGTATAATAACCAAGCAAGGCGATTAGGTATATTCCTATCCCAACCGCAAATCCGCTCCCCTGAAGGGTTAAAATCTTGCTCTACCCAATCTTATATGCAATCTAGAATTCCCTCTCCCGAGTCCAACCCTAGATTGGTAGATAGTATTCAATTGGTGATCAAGANACGTGTATTCTTATCATTAAAGCACATAAAATGCAAGGTATATAATGCTTAAAATCATGAATTCTAGCCACGCATCAGTTAGCAGGGATGTAAAGTTCATAGAACACATCTTACCTTTTCAGTTGTTATAGGAAGGAAAACTAAAGGTCTTCCAAAATGGAGTGATAGCCAACACTAACATTCCAAGAATGGAATCCACAACTAAGGAGGAGCCACCAAATGCAGTCACTCCATCTCATCCAAGCTCACCAACTCCAGAAATACAAAAAGACTTATAGCCTGTTTGGTCAAGCTTCTAAAATCTGCTTATTTTGAGAAGTGCTTTCAAAAAAGTACTTTTGGTTAGAATCAGTTTGTGTTTGGCTAATTAATTTGAGAATCACTTTTGAGCATTAATTACTGTTTGGCCAAGCTTTTGAAAACCACTTCCAAGTGTATTTTTCTTAAAAGTGCTTCTCAGAAAAGTGCTTTTGGAGAGAAGCTACATTTTTCTGCTTCTCAAAAGTTGCTTCTGCTTCTCCTCAAAATCACTTTTTTTCCTTCTAAAAGCTTGGCCAAACACCTTAATTTTTGGTCAAAAGAACTTTTGGCCCAAAAAAAAAGCTTGGCCAAACATGCTATTAGTAGGTGGAGATCTACTACAACCATCAGGAACATCAACTCTAGAACATGATCAAGATCAGATATAGTTTACTCTAGAAGACATTGCCAATAATAGGGGAAATGAGCAATTGAGGAAGTCGGCAAGAACAGTGAAAGAACCTATCTGGATGCAAGATTATGTAATGTGGTGGAATATTAGCAAAGAATGCATGTAGATATCCATTGGAAGAATACCTATGTCATAAAGGTATTTCAGCCAACTACCAGAGTTGCTTGTCCAAGTTTATTGTCACCAAGGAACCCCTTAGTTATGAGGAAGAAATGATAGATCCTAGGTGGGTAGAAGAAATGGATCAGGAGTTAAATGCTCTTAAGGACAATGTCACTTGGTCATTGGTAGATTTTCTAGAAGGGAAGGTCTAAATTGGGTGCAAATGGGTATTCAAAATAAAATAAGCCAATAGTGAGGTGGAAAGGTTCAAGGGAAAGGTTAGTGGCTAAAGGGTACAACCAAATAGAAGGACTGGATTATCAAAAAACTTTTTAACCTATGGTTATGATGGTAACAGTCAAAGTTGTTCTAGCATTAGTTGTTGCACACAACTGGAGCCTACACCAAATTGATATTTATAATGAATTCTTCCAAAGAGATTTAACTGAAGAAGTGTATGTGTGCCTGCCACAGGGATTTCCCGGGCAGGGGAAGAAGGTATGCAAGCTACATAAATCCTTATATGGCCTGAAATAGTCCTCATGAAAGTGGAACCTAAAGCTAACTGAAGCACTCATTGGCTCATGTTTCATACAAAGTCATTTTGATTATTCACTGTTCACCAATAAAACGGGCACAAGAATGGTGATTATCTTGGTGTATGTGGATGATCTTATTATAATTGGGAATGATCAGAAGTTGATTTCAGAAGACAAAGATATACTGCAACATAGCTTCAAGATCAAAGACCTAGGAAAACTAAGGTTCTATCTTGGAATTGAAATAGCAAGATCTAAACAAGGCATATTGATGAACCAGAGAAAGTTTGCACTTGAGTTGATCAACTGAGCTTGGACTGACAGGGTCAAAGCCAGCAAGCACACCAGTGGAATGCAATCAAAAGTTTACTAATGTTGAATATGATAAGCACAACAACTGGCAAGGTGATGAGAAGCTGATGGATGCAAGATCCTATCAAAGGTGATGAGAAGCTGATGGAAGCTCAGCAGAAGCTGAGTACAGAAGTGTGGCAGCAGGTTTGTTAGAGATCCTATGGTTAATAGGGTTGTGCAGAGAATTGGGTGTAGAAGTTTATCTGCCAGTTGAATTGAACTGTGATAGCAAAGTAGCAATTCAAATTGATGTGAATCCTATATTTTATTAGCGGATGAAACACATAAAAATAGATCTACACTTTACCGGGGAAAGGATTCAGCAAGGCATTGTGAAAACAAGATACGTGATGTCAAAGGATGAAGAGGCAGACTTATTCACTAGAACTTTGGGAAGAACACATCATGAGTATTCTAACTTGAAGAGGGTATTAAAGGAAATTGGAGCACGTGACTGGCATGTGGATGACTTAGTTAGTTGTAACTAATTATCATAATAGTTAGTTAGTTAGTTTCCCCGGCGATGCTTTGCTTTGTTTAGGAGATTAATTTCCAGATGTATATATATGTGATATAGCAGTGTAAATGATTTTGATTTCCTCTTATCCATAGATTGAGAGTTTCTTCTAGAATCTTCATATCCTCCATTGTCGATCTCTAGTTGATCTCATCCGTGATCTTCATTACATATATACGTATATTGCGTGTATTTGTTAATATTATTGTACGATGTTTTTTAGGGGGAAAATAGTACGATGGTTTCACATGCATTGGTCGGTGAATCCACAATATCTCTCTCTCATTCAACGAATGTTTTCAGGAAAAGAAAACGACGCACACTTTTCTTCGTTTTTCTCCTTATCTTCCAGTACGATGTTGTTAAGTAAAGAGTAGACAAAGTTGCGTATGTTATTCGAATTTAAGAATATGCAAAAATAATAAGTATTTGTGTGATTATTAAAGCTTCTCATTAAGGGTAAAATTGGAAGTTTAAATTAAATTGTTTTCAAATTTTAAAAAAAAGTCATTTTTTGAAACAGACCAAGAAGGAAATAGGTTCAAACGGAGCGAATATTATTTTTGGAGTAAATTATTTAAGTATATTCTGCAACGTTATTATTGGGAAGTGCAATGTTAATTAAAAGCTAATTAATTACGAACATGGCACATTACAAACAAACAAGTAATCTATTAACTATAACGAATCAAATTACATTTCTTAAGAAATTAAATGATGTTATTTTAAATGAATAATTCAGATGTATTCAAAATTTCAAACTCGATGATTATATATAACCACCTGAGGAAAAAAAGGATGAATCAGACATCGTTGTGATCATGAAAGTCCTTATTAATTATGCTCAACCTTCCGTAAGGACAATTCAATGGTCTAGAAGATAAATTAAGAAAATTATTGTACTTACAAGTTACTCTTTTTGGTCTATTTTAATTAATCTTTTTGTCTTTTTTATGGTCCATAATATTTGACTTTTTAGATATCAAGAAGGAATAAATTTTATTTTTTTCAAGTTGCCCTTGGAGTAAAGAGCTTAAGAATAATTATTATATTTTTAATGAAAAAATTAAAGTTAATTAATATGATCTATTTTATTGTTAATTAATTCTAAAAGGTGAATTTTTTAATATGTATAAAATCAACCGTAAAAATCAATTAAGTCCACCGAAGGAAGTATAATTTCGATTTTAGTGGATTCGTGAAAACTAAAAACTATAGCCAAATTCGGCCTTCATTATTTCCGTGTATACTGTATATGTGAGAAACAGAAAATTACATAATTGAGGCTTTGAATGGTATTCTTTTTGTCCATAATAAGTAGGGGTGGCAAATGGGCGGGTTGGGTTAAATTTAGACGGGTCAAGATGGATTAGGTTAATAAATGGGTCATTGCCCAACTCAACCCAAAGTGTACTTGGTTAAGATGGGCTGGGTCAAGATGGGCTAAATAATGGGTCATAATCCAACCCGTCCAACTTAACCCATATTTTTGAACCATGCTCATCTTGCATTAAAAAAAAAAATTTACCTCAAAATGTATAAGTTGAAAAATATTTTGGGGGTGGGGTGGGTGGTG
>ML414103.1:14872-64206 GCA_005239525.1 Nicotiana knightiana | reverse complement strand
AAGTAATTTTCCCACGTGCGGCAATAGTTATAATAAAAACTATAAATTGTTATAAAATAACGATTTTATAGTAAAGAAATCAAAGACAAGTATAGAGAGAGATTAATGTCTTATTCAATTTTCAAACTGATGTATATAATGAACTGAAATCACCTCTATTTATAGAAGAAAGAAGTTGTTGTGTAAGCTGCTACTGTACCAGATGTAGATAATCGGGGGTAATGTTAATCCATAACTGATTACCGAAATGATAAGCTTCTTCAGGAAGCTTATTTCCAATAGAGTACCAAATAGATAAACATATTTACGGCGGAGTCCCATATGTATAACCTTCTTCAGGAAGCTTATGAACATCCATAATATAATATATATTTATAACACTCCCCCTTGGATGTTCATTAAAAGATAATGTGCCTCATTAAAACCTTACTAGGAAAAATCCCGTGGAAAAAATCCTAGTGAAGGAAAAAGAGTACACATATTTAGTAATACACATTGCTAGGTGCCTTATTAAAAACCTTATAAGGAAAATCCTGTGGGGAAAAACCTCAGTAAGGAAAAAAGAGTGCATCGCGTATTTTACTCCCCCTGATGAAAACCTTGTTTCAAATATTTAAGTCTCCGCATTCCAATCTTGTATTCCATCTTCTCAAAAGTTGAATTTGTAGAGAATATTATCCACCACTATTTTCGATCGATTTAAACTAATCTCATCAAACCAAGAAGTTGTTGCAAGTCATTTCATTGAGTTGCTTGCAACCTGCCTGCATCAACTGCTTGTAGATAAACTTCAATGGAGTACTAGATGAATAATCTTCTTCAGGAAGATTATCTACAATAGAGTAATAAATAGACATCCACAATAATATTTTCGTAATACTCCCCCTTGGATGTTCATTATTATGTGCCTCGTTAAAATCTTACTAGCAAAAAACCCCGTGAGAAAAATCCTAGTCAAGGAAAAAGAGCACACTAATAATATACATTGAAAGATGCCTCATTAAAAACCTTACCAGGAAAAGCCCAGTGGAAAAAAACCTGAGCAAGGAAAAAAAGAGTACATTGCATATTTTACTCCCCCTGATAAAGACTCTGTGTAGGAGAAGAGCCATATCTTGCTAGCAAATTAGTAGAAAATATTGTATCAGGCCTTGTAGCATTAGCAAGATACATTAGTGCACTAATTGCACTAAGATAGGGTACTTCGGGACCAAGGAGTTCTTCATACTCTTCTGGGGGTTGAAACAAATTCTTATTCACTTTAAGTGATCGAACAACCATTGTTGAACTCAATGGGTGCGCTTTGTCCATGTAAAAGCAATTTAAGACCTTTTTTTATATAAGCAGATTGATGGATAAAGATTCCGTCTGCTAAATATCCAATATTCAGACCAGGACAAAGTTTTGTCTTTCCAAGATCTTTCATCACAAATTCTTTCTTAAGATATTCAATTGCCTTTTGGAGCTCTTCTGGAGTTCCAACAAGATTTATGTCATCAACATAAACAACAAGGATAATAAATTCTGATGACATCTTCATTATGAAATACATGAACAAATAACATCACTTACGTAACTTTCTTTCAGCAAATATTCACTGAGGCGATTATACCACATGCACCCAAATTATTTTAAATGGTATAATGACCTTTGTAATCTGATCGAGTATATTTCTCGAGACTTTGAACTATATGCTTCATGTATTTTAAATCCTTTGTGTCATCAACATAGACAACAAGGATAATAAATTCTGATGACATCTTCATTATGAAATACATGAACAAATAACATCACTTACGTAACTTTCTTTCAGCAAATATTCACTGAGGCGATTATACCACATGCACCCAAATTATTTTAAATGGTACAATGACCTTTGTAATCTGATCGAGTACATTTCTCGAGACTTTGAACTATATGCTTCATGTATTTTAAATCCTTCAGGGATATTCATATAGATTTAATCAAATGAGTCATATAGGTTATGACTTGCATTTAAATGGCATGACATCTTCAGGTGTCTGGACTACAGGTCCGATCCTCATAATCCTTTACAATGTTGTGCACTATATTGTATCAAAGATATCGTCGACGATCATTTGGTATCGGTTCCTAAGCAACATAACTTGTTGAGATATCATCACATTCTTTATTTCAGGTACCTGAACTTCTTCTAGAGTTTCATGAAATGTTATGTCGTGGGCTCTTCTAAAGCTCATTTCCTCCTTATTATGATCATTTTGATCATTTGCTCCTATATTTTTCAAGGATTGTTACCTTTGGAACCGACTGGTCTATTACGCTTCATGCGTACAGTAAACTCCATCCTTCAGAGACTTTAATTTTAATAGCAGCATTCGCAGCTGAAATGTGATATTTAATTATGGATCAGCAAATGCTTTTGGCATTTGACTTGAATTATATTCTGAGTGACGATCATACTAATGATAATTCGATTCATAGAGCATATTTTTCAGCTGTTTATTCCATCACCCAAATGTTAGAAAAACTAATATATATACCCAATATTCTTTGGGAAACATATCTTTGTGCATTGTGGTAGAGAAATTAATCATATATCACACATCAAAATAGAGTATTAAAAATATTTTGTTTCTGATCCTAAATCAATTGTGAGGGGAGGGCTTATCATATATTATTTTCCTAATGTATACAAGTGCTGCTATATATAATTTAGAAAATAATAGACCAACACATGAGGCTTTGTTCTCATAAGCGATAGTTTAGCCTTTAATAGGAGGTATTCAATGCTAAACTAGCTTGGATATAAACCAGCATCATCAAGATCAACTATCTTGATTTCATAATCTGAAATTTATACTCTTAATTGATACAAGCAATTTCAAATGCCAAACTGCAGGTTGACAAAGAGTATCGCGCTCTTCCGGGGCCAAGGTGAGTTGTGCCCAGAGCTCCTCGTTCAGCCGAGACCATTTTTCGGCCTTGTATTTCATCACTCGGAGCTCTACCTTTTGACGCCAAGTCCTCTTTGGTTGCATCCCGTTGCGATGCTAGGAAATCCATTTTTCTTCTCAGCTCATCGGTTGTAGCCTTGACCCCATTCATCTCGGTCCTAAGCTGGTCGATCAGAGTTATCTTTTCTTTGACCTGGGAGGATGTGGCGTAATCATTGACGTTTAGCCTCTCATTATCAATCTCGAGCACTCTTACCTTCTAAAATAGAAGTGCATAGTCTTGTTTTTCATTCGAGGCCTCTTTTTAGGCCTTCTCAAGTTCAGCCTGAAGGGCGGAGAGGTCGGTCGTGTCCCTAAAGACTTCATCCTTTTGCTCACAGAAAGTTGTGTACATCTTTGTTTGCTGGACTTGTGCCTTGAGATCGAATTCGAGATGACTCACCTCCATCCTGGATCGGTGGCTCTCGTGGTGAAGCACCAAGGATGAGATATGGAGAAAGAAAATTTTTAAAGACAATTAGAGAAATGAGAACTCGTTAAAATAAAAAGTAAAGAAGACATACTCGATTCAGTGCCTGTTGAGCCTCAATGATAAAGCTTGGCCCTCCTACCTCGTTCATCTTCATTTGGTCCTCCTCAGATACTAGGGAACAAAGATATCAGGACACTCGGACTGGGTCGGACAACATGCTAGTGTCCGCTGACACTGAGAACATAAGGGTCTTCATTTGCTCGAGTCCACACTCGGGGCAGGAAATTGCTTCTCAAGTTTTGAGCTCGGAATCGGCCCACCTGATTCTGGTTGCACAACATTTTTTGGGATCTCCAGGTGACCAAATCAAGGGTAGTATTCCAACATACCGACGTCCGCACCTTCAAAAATAAGTTAACAGCATCATCCACAGCCCGAGACGTCTCTACCGGCTTCTCTTCAGTGGCCCGACNGGGGCAGGAAATTGCTTCTCAAGTTTTGAGCTCGGAATCGGCCCACCTGATTCTGGTTGCACAAATCAAGGGTAGTCTTCCAGGATACCGACGTCCGCACCTTCAAAAATAAGTTAACAGCATCATCCACAGCCCGAGACGTCTCTACCGGCTTCTCTTCAGTGGCCCGACCGTCATTTAAAGTGGCCTCTGTTCTGGGCGGTGACTCATGGATATGTATAATAGTGTCACTTTTAGAAACAACCTTTCTCGGGGCCGGAGGGGATTCTTCCGAAGCAGCAACCGCATGTTCTTCTTCAGGCCCCCGAGTTAATGAGGATTCGACTGCATGAGTGCCCTCCTCATGGGCCACCAACTCTTGTTCATTGTCACCCAAGCTTTTCAGCTCTTGGTTGGTAATTTTCCATATCTTCGTTATCCTCGATAAAATCTTTGAGATGATGAAGAGCTTTGGAGTCGGCGCATCCGGAGTCTTTTTATTGGTGCTCTTCCTAAAACTTAGCACGACCCTTCTTATTTTCTTGACCTCGGCAGGAGCGTCCGAGGAGTTGTGGGATCTATTTTTCTTCTTCGTTTTCTCCTCCTTCTTTACAGCAACTTCAGCAACGGGCTATAGAGAGGTAGAGTGTTTGGAAGACAAGGACGATACCACGGTATCGACTATTTATCGAAGCTTAGTGGTCTTTGGCAAGCTTGTGAAAGAAGAAATGAAGGTTGTCTTAATGCCGAAATAAAGGGTGACAAGGAAAATATCTACAAGTAAAAAGCACTCACCATGGGAACGAGTCTCCTACTTGTATTTGGAGAGCTTACGCCACTCACACTCGGAGTTGGCGAGTTGCTTGCATATACCCTCGATCCACTCCCTCCAATGAGGGACCGCATTGGGGACTCAGGGGGCAGCTGCACATCGAATGAGATATGTCATGAGTGGGAAAAGTAAATACAAGAAAAAACCTTGACAACTTAAGAGGAAGTAAACTTACGATTCGAGTTCACTTGTCAGGAAACGACATGAATTTAGGAGGAATGAGGTCCTCGGTCTTATCTCAACGAACCTCCCTTGCCAACCTTGGTCCCTATCTTCATCTATGCAAGAGAAGGGATCATTCTTTGCCCGTCTTGCAAGTTTAATTAATGCACCTCGAAAGATTCGGGAGATGTACACTCGAAGAAAGTGATCAACCGTGAACTGTGGCTCCTTCATATTGTTCGCAAAGTGGAAGAGGAACGTCAAAATCCTCCAAAAGGATGGGCGAATTTGCCCAAGACAAATGTTATATCTCTTGCAAAACCCGAGGACAACCGTGTCAATAGGACAAAACGTGAAAGAATATGTGTAAATACTTAAATACCCTTTCACGTGTCTTGTGATGTCCTCGTCAGGACTGGGAACGACTACGTCTTTGTCTTCCCATTTGAAGTCCTCTCGGACNATGTACACTCGAAGAAAGTGATCAACCGTGAACTGTGGCTCCTTCATATTGTTCGCAAAGTGGAAGAGGAACGTCAAAATCCTCCAAAAGGATGGGCGAATTTTCCCAAGACAAATGTTATATCTCTTGCAAAACCCGAGGACAACCGTGTCAATAGGACAAAACGTGAGTAAATACTTAAATACCCTTTCACGTGTCTTGTGATGTCCTCGTCAGGACTGGGAACGACTACGTCTTTGTCTTCCCATTTGAAGTCCTCTCGGACAATCTTGTGTGCCTCCTTAGTAATGGAGCAAGCATACCTCCATGCCTCCTCTCCCCGATCTCCTTGTGTGGGGGCTTTCTCGACTTTGAAGTCGTTATCTACGGAGTAGTTGCCGAGGATAAAATGTGTAAGAGGATGTCCAGGGTCTATCACCTGGGCACTGCTACGGTGCCGGTGGCCGAGGAAGAGGTCATCGGTGCAGTGTTTTGAGGTATTGATTTTGAGATCTTCGCCATCTGTGTATGAGAATATGAAGATCTGGGGATCTGATATGAAGATTTGAAGATAGGGTATGAAGATTCGAATGTGAGCTATGAAGATATGAAGGTATGAAGAACAAGTTGTGAAGGTTTGAGGAGATGGGTACGAAGGATTGATAAAACATATGAAGATATGAAAAGCTCGAAGGTAACTTAAGGAAACTTGAAGTCAGAAAGTAAAAAAGTTAAAGTGAGGAACCGAAGCTTTTATAGGGAAAGAGTAATGATGGCGAGACGTTTTGAATTCCGTAACCGCCAAGAGTGTTCAACCGACGACTGACATCCATCCAAAGTCAGAGCGACGTGATTGATGGGACGTTTCGGTTTGTCAGCTTGCGCAAGACTTACGAGGGAAGGAACTAGGGTCAATTGGTCATTTCTCATCGCTCCTATAATATATTCTCCAAGAAGTGAGTGAACTATCTGTATACGGGTAAAATCGAGGATAAAGTTATTATTCATTTCCTGTTATGAACGAGGAACGACGTTACTTATGCTGGCTCGGGTGAGCCCGAAGATATCCACTGATCAGAACCAAAAACGGAAGAATGATATAACGGGTCTCAAGCACGGCCGAACTCGGAGGGAGTCAAGCTTGACTGGGATGAAGAATCGAGAGTAAAGGAAAGGCAGTTGAAGACGACAAACGAGGAGCCGAAATATCCTCCATCAACGTATTATTGTGGTGCATATCACGTTCGATATTGGCTGCAGATCTCATTTTCATAGGAAAGAAGGAATAAAAAGATTTTTACTTCATTTAGACTTATATTAGGGTTAAATCTCCTCTACCATATAAAGAGGACGACCCCTTTCATTTTTCGGACTTACTTTTCACGCATAACAACGTAATCAAATTTACTTTAGCTCTCAGCAATCATCTTAAGCATTCTTCAGTTATTTATTCGTTTATTCGGATCCGCGCTCTATCTCGGGGCTCAAACGAGACCGATCGCTGGCTTTAAGTTAAATGCAAGGCTTAATTACTGCGTCACTTGGGTTTGATCATTCCATCTTATTTCAATTCAACTATTTATTATTCTTTGATCATTTGTGTTAAATTAATCAACCACACATCCTTTAAACCAAATACAAATTTAATTGGATCCAGTTTAAGGGTAAACACAGGAAACCCCTTTTCGAGATCAACCGTCAACGGTCTGATCGGGCTGCTCTCTGGGTGGTGTTGTAAGTTGTGGCTACTAGAATGGCTCTGGATGACCGCTGTACATTTGTCTGGCCATTTTACTTTTTTGGCCCAAAATTCTACTATGAGAAAAGCAATTTGCGATTCATCAAACAGCAACCTTTTAGGGGAAAAAGCTCTGAAATTAGGCGGCCACCCACCAGAAACATGTTTCTTCTTTCTTGCCAGAAAAGATTGGCCCAACAAATACCTAAAGCTATCCGCTGATGGAATTGGTATATGCGCAAGTTCTTGATACATTCATTGGCTTCTAAAGTATCAAACAATCTGGGTTTTGTTTCTAAGTATCTTTAATGAGGTGCTGAATTGCAAGCCAGGAATGGCAAATATCTGTACATTGGTTTCTCACTTCTTTGGTCTACTTTAGTTGCAAAGCCTAAAATTTTTGCATGGTGGACGTGTCAGGGATAGAGAAGTTCCGTCACATAATACTGAATTAATTATTTGCTCTACTTACTGTGGGCTTTCTGGTTGTGCCTATTTCCATGAATATTCACCTAAAGAATACTGATTTCCGATAAGGGATATAAAAAATAAAAAGCTAAAAATTAACAGAAAATGTGGCTACCAGAATTGAACTAGTTGACGTTACAAAGGTTTTGAACCCCCAACACGACTAAGTTATGATTTTCTATTGTATCAAAAAAATTCAAAATATAATATATAGTGGTACAAAACAGATTTTATCTTATATGTATAGTGTAATTTTTCGACGAAAGTGTGAACCCTTTCTGGCAATAAAACCACCCCTTCATTTAATAATAAGGTTTGAAATTGTTATCTTCCACTTATTTCAGATGGTCATAGATTCATACATGTTTCAAGCTGGTTCATTAGGACATTGTTTGACGCAAGAGCTACGTGTTTTATGGCTGTAGAACCCCCCCGCCCCCCCACACCCCCACACCCAAAACCAATCAAGCCCCCCATGAAAAAGAAAAAATGATCCTCCTATTGTTTTACACAAAGTAAAAGCATCAATTAATTTTTTTCTATTATTTTCCGTTGATTTACAGTCAGAAAATGATATAAATTGTAATTAAATAATTTCTTCTTGGAATATATTTAGCTACCTGAAACGTGTAATTTGAATTAAAGTCTCAGTTCTCCTTTACTGTATTATCTTCGTGGAATGTATTTAATTTATGCGATCGTGTATTACTAAGATTTTTTCCTTTCGTTTGTTGTCTATATTTTTTGTACCCTCATCAAGATTGAATTTTCCATGAAATAATTATCCCATAATCCCAATACCACGGAGACACTACCACAGAAATGCTATATTTTGATGGCTATTTCAGGCAAAACAAAATTTATTGCATTTTCAAGTAATTTTCCCACGTGCGGCAATAGTTATAATAAAAACTATAAATTGTTATAAAATAACGACTTTATAGTAAAGAAATCGAAGACAAGTATAGAGAGAGATTAATGTCTTATTCAATTTTCAAATTGATGTACATAATAAACTGAAATCTCCTCTATCCATAACTGAGTACCTAAATAATAAACTTATTCAGGAAGCTTATTTTCAATAGAGTACCAAATAGATAAACATATAGATAACCTTCTTCAGAAAGCTTATATAGATAACCTTCTTCAGAAAGCTTATGAACATCCATAATATAATATATATTTATAACATAAATATATTATTAAAATTTTATAATATGTCCTGACCACTCTTCTAACCGAAGTAGTGGGAAGTTTTCATGAAAAATTTCAAACCATCAAGTTTTCGACCGATTTCGTGGGTGGCTTATGAACATCCATAATATAATATATATTTATAACATAAATATATTATTAAAATTTTATAATATGTCCTGACCACTCTTCTAACCGAAGTAGTGGGAAGTTTTCATGAAAAATTTCAAACCCGGTCGATTGTTTTAAGAATTAACGCTTCGATCCGCTGTTAACTATTTTCCCCAAGTCTATTTCTGCTAAATTGAATTGTCGGGACGTTCGATTTTGAGTTTCGGAGAGTTTTGGGACATTTAGTCCCTAAATGAGAGCTTAAGTATTGGAAAGTTGCCCGTAGTCGGAGTAGTGTGAAGACGGCCTCGGAATGGAAATCCGATGGTTCCGTTAGCTCCATTAGGTGATTCAGGGTTGGGAGCGTGTTCGGAATGTATTTTGGATGTCCGTAGCTCATTTAGGTTTGAAATGCCGAAGTTTGAATTTTTGGAGTTTCCGGTCCGATAGTGAATTTTTTATCCGAGGGTCGGAATGGAATTCTGGAAGTTGCAGTAGTTTCGTCATGTCATTTGGGATGTGTGTGAAAAATTTGAGGTCATTCGGATAAGTTTAAACGTGTTTCGGCGTCGGATGTGAATTCTAGAATTTTCCTAAGTTCCTAGGCTTGAATCTTTGCATAATCGATGATTTGATGTTATGAGACGTGTTTTTAAGGCTCGACCTAGTTCAAATAAGGTGTTAAGGTTGGTTGGTAGTTTTGGTTGAGGTCCCGGGGGCCTCGGGGTTGTTTCGGATGCTTAACGGGTGAAGTTTGGAAAAATTGTTGCTGTTGAACCAGGCACCTTCTGGTGTCTTCGCACCTGCGAAGGTTTTTCCGCAGGTGCGGACTCACAAGTGCGGGGGCCTTGATCGCAGGTGCGATAGGGGAGTTTTGGGCCAGTGGTCGCAGGTGCGACCTGGGTTCCGCAGGTGCAGAACCGCACGCGCGACCAAACGACCGCATGTGCGGCCCCTGTGCATTTTAAGTGACTTTCGTACCTGCGATGCTTTTCTGCGGTACCGCAGGTGTAGTGATCGAGTCCGCAGGTGCGATTTCCCTGGGTATTTTATTCCAAAAATCCGAGAGTTTGGTTCATAATTTCAAAAATTGTGTGAGGGCTCAAATATTGGCGATTTTCTATGGATTTTGAAGAGAAGGATCATAGGTAACATTTCCTAATCCTAATTAATTGTTAGACCATTAATTTTCGTTGTTTTCTTTAGTTTAATTATCAAAAAATGGGGGAAAACCATAGGAAAGGGATGAGATTTTCCCAATCCGAAATTCTGAAAAATTGTGGGGTTTTTGGCATCGGATTTCGATTATCAAAAAATGTGCTTGAATTAAACAGTATAATCAGTTGCATGAGATGTTATTTACTATATGTAATTGAATTGTATAGATTTGGGCCATTTGGAGTCGGATACTCGTGGAAAACGTGTGGTTTCGAGTTGATTTTGAGCCGGTTCGTGGTGAGTGGCTTGTCTAACCTTGTGTGGGGGACCTTTCCCCTTAGGATGTGATATTTGGTAATTGAATGCCTCGTACGTGAGGTGACGAGTGCGTACTTGTGCTAATTGTTGAAAAATCCGGTTTTACTTTAAATATTTAGACTGAGTTTCTTTCTTACCTGTTTAATTCTATTTGCAATTATAGTCTTTGTTAGCTTAGTAAAGCATGCCAAGTTGCCCTAAATTACCTATTTCCTTAAGATGCTTAAATTGTACTACGTGAAGCATGTTAGGCTAGAACTACTTGTTGCCTTGTGTTGTTGCACTCTATTTCTGAATATCTTCATGTTGTGGCTGCGTATTTACATTGGGACTACGGATGTGGGATTCCGGTAGCTCCCCCCCTTGATTGTTTACTTTGGGACTGTGGGTTCGATTCCCGATAAATCCCCCTGCACATTTACTTTGGGACTGCGGGTTAGATTCTCAATAGATCCCCCTGCACATTTACTTTGGGACTGCGGGTTAGATTCCCGATAGCTCCCCTTGCATATTTACTTTGGTACTGCGGGTTCGATTCCTAATAGATCCCCCTACACATTGATAGCTGGACTACGGGACGGTATCCCGGGAGATCCTTCAGATATACATATATGGACTACGGGACGGTATCCTGGGAGATCCACTGGACAGTTGAGAAAAGGACTACGGGACGGTATCCCGGGAGATCCTTCGAATATACATATGATGGACTATGGGACGGTATCCCGGGAGATCCACTGGACAGTTGAGAAAAGGACTACATGACGGTATCCTGGGAGATCATCATTGTTACCATTATTATTATGCTGTACATATTCTATGTTTACTTTGTTCTTGTGTTTTTCTTGTTATTGCCTTGTTTGACCTGTCTTATTTCACTGCTTTACTCATTATTACCGCCTGTTTTCATATTGTAAATCCATATTATATTGTTTGACCTCAGTATGGCCCTGACCTTCCTCGTCACTGCCCGATCGAGGTTAGGCTTGGCACTTACTGAGTACCGCTGTGGTGTACTCATGCCCTTTCCTGCACATGTTTTTCATGTGCAGATCCAGGTACCTCCTCCCAGGCGCACTATCCCGAGGTTGAGAGATACATCATACACTTTGAGGTACATATGCCGCGTCTGCAGACCAGGAGTCTCTATCTTATTCCAGCTTTTTTGTGAAAAGTTTATCCTTCCTTACAGTTGTATAGACATTCTTGAGTTAGAGCAGTGTATTATATTCTGTTAACCTGTGGTTCCCGTGAGTTTTCGGGTTTTGGGGTGATATCGTAGACCTCCGTATTATTTTGGATTGTATATGCCAAGTGGCATTTATATACAGTCTTTCTTTTAGATTGTTCAGCTTTCATTTACTTAATTATTCCGCAAGTTATGTTGTTATTCCCCATTGCTAGGCTTACCTTGTTATAGGGACTAGGTGTCGTCACGACATGTTCACGGAGGGCGAACTGGGGTCGTGACAATAATCTACAAAATTTAGTGTAATCTCACGAGTGGGGTCTGAAGAAGGTGGGATGTACGCAACCTTATCCTTACCCTAAAAAGGCAGAGATGTTATTTGCGATAGACTCTCGGCTAAAGAAAAAATGACAAGGAACAACGACGACAAGTAGTAACAACACAAGACATTAAGAAAATCGAGGCAAATAAAGCAATCAAACAATAGGTAGTGATAGCCATATGAGAATAAACGAACACAATATAATAAGAAAGCCGACGCAAAGACTTCAAACAATGAATAGTTATATCAAACTAAGAATAAAACAAAATCATACAAATAGTAATGTTACCGATTAAGAAAGAAAAAGGATTATGCTCGACTATATACTAACTTCCTACACTAATCATCGACCTCCACACCCTCCTATCAAGGGGCATGTCCTCAGTAAGCTCCACTTGCACTATGTCCTACCTAATCACATCTCCCTAATACTTTTTTGGCCTAACTTTATCCCTCCTCATACCCACCAAGGCCAGACTCTCACACCTTGGGACATTTGTACTTCTCCTCTTAACATTGTTACGATACGGAATCCCACCCTCATGGCCATAATGGCACCTAACATTTCACTTACTAGGCAATCCAACGTTAGCTAGATTATTTAACCAATTTTACCAATTCAAAATAAAATATTAATAAAGATATATCAAAATAGTCTGAAGTGAAATAAATAAATACATATGATGATATCCAAACATCTCCAAAAATCCGGAGTCACGAAGACATGAGAAACTAGAGTACTACATATAAGGTTTGAAATAAAATACAGTTGTCCGAGACGCAGTAAATAGTAAAATGGAGAAAGAAGGGGACTTTAGGGGTGCAACGCCGTTCAGCTATACCTCAAGCTTCCAACTGTGGCTGAATCTGAGGAGAACACCCTAGATGTTCTGGGACCAACACTAGTATCTGCACAAAAAGTGCAAAAGTTTAGCATGAGTACAACCGACCACATGTTCTCTATAAGTGTCGATCCTAACCTACGTGAAATCCTTTACAGATACATATATAAAGCAAAAAAGTAATAAGTAGAACAATAAAATATAAACTGGGAAGGGACATGCGAAAAGGGAAAAATATCATAAGAACGGCAAGTACGAGATCACCAAATAACATCCTCTGAAATAAGAAACAATATAACCAAATAAATCACCAATCCGGAAACTAAATAAGGCAATGAAATAAAGATGGCACGGCATCAACCTTCGTGCTTTTACTCTCGTCCTCACCATGTAATATCATAAATAAAATGGAACGACATCACCTTTCGTGCTTTTACTCTCGGGCACGGCATCGCCCTTCGTGCTTTAATACTCGCAACCTCTCAATATATGATAATGAATGCAAATAAGTCATGGCAACACCCTTCGTGCTTTTCATACTTCCTCACCAAGTAATAATACAACTTTGAATAACAAATGCAAGGCGGGAAGCAATTTCACTTCAATTATAGTGCCAAGATAACAAACTCAACTTTCTAAATTCCTAACATATTCAAATTAAATAATAAATATGAGGTGAATAATTAAAAAATAATAATCTATCCTAAGAATGGAGAAAATAGTCAATGATACAATATAAGGCAAAGGAAAAATTTCCACTTACATGATATATCAATGAGAACGCATATATACTCGCCACCTCAGATATAAGCCGTCCCCACACATAATGCATGTAGCAAATATACCAACATGTACTAATCCCTCAAGTCAAGGTTAACCATCTGACTTACCCGGAACCAAATCAAGGCACAACCGCAGCCTTTTCCTTTAGAATTAGGCTCCAAACCCATCAAATCTAGCCATTTATAGTTCAAATAATTCAAAATAGGCTTTAGAAACTACCAACGAGTGAAAAATGCAATCTTTAAGGATATTGGAAAAAGTTAACAAAAGTCAACCCCCAACCCGCTTGGTCAAAAGTCGAGATTCGGACCAAAACCCAATTACCCATTCACCCTTGATCCCAATTATGTGATTAGTTTTGAAATCCTGCCTTACTTTAAGGTCTAGATCTTTATTTCTCAAAATTCCCGATTTCTACCTAAATCCCTAATTTCTACCATGAAAAAGCTTAAATTAAAGGTTAAAAGCAATGGTTGTCTATGATAATATCATGTAAACAACTTAAAATATACTAACTTTTGAAGTGGGGATGAAAAATATCTACAAAATCACCTCTAGGCCGAGCTTTAACTTGAAAATGGTGAAAAATGGTAAAATCCCAATTATTGGAATGTTTTAATATCTGGGCATCAGGTGCTCTTTGCGTTCACGAAGCATCTGGTGTGTTTGACAAGAAAATTGGCCAAATGCTAAGGCGATCGCAATCAACCCTACGCGTTCACGAAGTCTTAGCTATCCTCTTGCCTTCCCCTTCGCAAGCAAAAGACAGAGATCGCGTAGAGTCTCTACCCAGCCTACGCCCAGATCCCACAACCCATCGCATTCGCGAGGAAACGACCGTGTTTGCAAAAGGAAACCCCCCACTACTTTGTGTTTGCGACCAAGTACCCGTGTTCGTATAGAAGAAATTCCTCCCAATCCCCGTTTACCATTCACAATCGCGATAGTTCGCAAAAATCACAAGGCACCCGAAAATATCTGAAACCAACAACTTTCTAAGTCCAAAATAGTCCATAGCCTATCTGAAACTCACCCGAGATCCTCAGACTCCAAATCAAACATGCACACAAGTGTAATAACATGCACACAAGTGTAATAAAATCATACAAACTCGCTTGCACAATCAAAACACCAAAATAACACCTAGACCTACGAATCCGATATCAAAAAGCGCGAAATTTTCAAAGAAACGCAAGAACTTCAAAAATCATAATTGAGCGTCGAAATCCTATCAAACCAACTCCAATTTGCACCATATTTTTAGAAAAGTTTCAAATAGAAAAATGGCCCTACACCAAGTCCCAGAACTAAAATCCGAACCTGATAACCACAAAGTCAACATACGATCAAACCTACGAATTTTCAAAACCTTCAAATTACTAGCTTTCGAAAAATCAAATCAAATCATGTTAGGTACTTCTGAATTTAATTACGGGCATACGACCAAGTCCAAAATCACAATATGGCCCCGCGGGATCGTCAAAATCCGAGGTCGTTTACACAAAATTTTGACCATAGTCAACTCAAGTTGTTTTTAAAGCCAAAAATCATATTTTCTTCAAATAACATAAAATCTTTCTGTAAAAAGACACGAACTGCGCACGCAAATTGAGAAAAATTAAATGAAGTTAATAGAGGTCTCGGAACATGGAAGTAAGGGTTAGTACTCAAAATGACCTATCAGATCGTCACATTCTCTACCTCTAAAAGAAACGTTCGTCCTCGAACGGACCTAGAAAAGTACCTGGACTGGTGAAAATGTGTGGTTATCTATTCTGCATATCGGACTTAGATTCCCACGTTGCTGCCTCGATCAGCTGACCTCTCCACTGTACTCTCACAGAATGATACTCTTAGACCTCAACTTTCGGACCTACCAGTCTAGAATAGCCACTAGATCCTCCACATAAGTCTAATCCTTGTTCAGTTGGACTCAATTGAAATCTAATAGATGGGACTAATCACCATGATACATCCAAAAAATGGAAACATGGAACACTAGGTGGACGGTCAATAAGTTGGGTAGAAATTCAAGTTTGTAGGCCACCTTACCAACTCTCTCAAGGATCTCAAATGGACCGATATACCTAGGGCTCAACTTACCCTTCTTCCTGAACCTCATCACACCCTTCATGGGTGAAACCCTCAGTAAAACCCTGTCTCCCACCATGAATGCTACATCACGATCCCTCCGATCAACGTAATTATTCTACCTAGACTGGGTTGTACAAAGCGATCTTGAATTAACTTGACTTTCTCCAAGGGAAAATCAAATCAGTGCCCAGCAACCTAGCCTCTCCTGGCTCAAACCAACCAACTGGAGAACAACACCGCCTCCTATATAAGGCCTCATAATGAGTCATTTAAATTCTTGATTGGTAGCTTTTGTTTTAGGAAAACTCTGCAACCGGTAAGAACTAATCCCAAGAACCCCCAAAATCCATAACACAAGCACATATCATGTCCTCCAGATCTGAATGGTGCGCTTGGATGACCCGTTCGTCTGGGGGTGAAATGTTGTACTCAACTTAAGTCGCGTACATAACTCTCGCTGACAGCTCCCTAGAAATGCAACGTGAACTTTGTGCCTCGATCGGAGCTAATAGACACTGGCACATCGTGAAGACGAACAATGTCCCAAATATAGATCTGAGCCAGCAGCTCTAAAGAAATGAATTAGGACACTTAGTCCCAAGGCTGGAAGCTTTAATAAAAAGATTTGACTGGATGTTGACTTATGAGTAAATGACTCTTGAATGGAGTTTTGATGGTTCTGATAACTTTGTATGGTGATTTTAGACTTTGGAGTATGTTCGAATATTGGTTTGGACGTTCGCAGGTTATTTTGTCCTGAATTGACGAAAGTTGAAAAGTTGAAGGTTTGGAAGGTTGAGAAGTTTGACCGAGAGTTGACTTTGATGATAACAGATCGAATTTTTGGTTTCGGGAGTTGGAATAGTTTCGTTGTGTCATTTATGACTTTCGTGTAAAATTTGAGGTCAATCAAAGTTGGTTTGATAGGTTTCGACTTCGATTGTAGAAGTTGGAAATCTATTAGTTTCAATAGGCTTGAATTGGGGTGCGATTCGTGTTTTTGATATTGTTTGATGCAATTTAAGGCTTTGACTAAGTTCCTATCGCATTTTAGGATGTATTGGTATGTTCGGATGGGGTCCTAGGGGCCTTGGGTGAGAACCAAATTGAGTTTGGGACTTAATAAAATCTGCTATGCTTTAGTTATGGTGCAACCGAACTTGCAAGGTTTTGATTGTAGGTGCAGAGCCGCAAAAGCGACCATGGGTCGCAGTTGCGCTCCTCAGTGAGTTGGCAGTGGTCGCATGTACGAGGGTATTTCTACATATGTGAGCCAGCAGATACGACGAAGCCTCTGTAGATGCAGATTTTTGTCGGCGGCTCACGTATCGTAGAAGCGGAAGTCTTCCGCAGGTGCAGGGCTTGGACCGCAGCAACGGACAAGCATAAATGGGATTTGGGATGCAGAAGCGGCTGGTTGGGGGTTTATTGAAACTCCATAGAAGCGAGCTTGCTTCCTAAGAAGCGGAGCCGCAAGTGCGGCTTGTGAGTGCAGCAGAAGCGAAAATGTTGGACAAAATAATATGTGCGAGGGTTTGGAGATTTCTCTCATTTTTGGAATTTTCAAGCTCAACTAGTGACGATTTTTTATGAGGGGTTTCTCTCTAATTCAAGAGGTAAGCAATATTTGATCACTTTTGTACAATAATATTAAATGCCCATTGCTTTTTACACCTAGATTGTGTATTTTTGAGGTGGAATTTGGAGGATTTGTGGTCTATGTTTTGGAGAGTAAGATTTGGGGATTCGAGGTTAGATTTGTGGTCGGAATTGGATGATTTTGGTATGGTTGGAATCCTTATTGAATGGGTGTTCGGAATTTGTAAATTTTGCCGGGTTCTAAGGCATGGGCCTGGGGTTGAGTTATTGAATTTGGTTAAAGAACTTAGCTTTATCGTATGGGATCGATTCCTATAGTTTTTATTGATTATATTAAGTTGTTTGTGACTAGATTTTAGTCGTTCAGAGGCTGATTCGCGAGGCAAGGGTTTGTTGGAGCATTGAGTTGCGTACTTTGAGGTAAGTAAGACTTCTAAACTTCGCACTAAGGGTATGAATCCCTAGAATACATGTTATATGTTTGGTGTTGACGCACATGCTAGGTGACAGGCGTGTTGGCGTGCACTGCGGTAATTATGATTCGGTTGATTCTGTGGTACTGTGTAGTTATCTAGTCTTGTTTCTATCCGTGTAATTCCTATGTGTTAACATAATTGAGCTATGATCCATGTTAGAAATCATATTTAGGCTATGTGCTTATTCTGTTGTCCCCATTGAGATCATTTATGTTGTTGAGTTATTTTCTTAAGTTGCAATTATGTACTCAATCACATTTATTCAATTGCTTATCATATCTCGATCTTTGTTATCATATACTATTACATCATTGTCGCGCCCCCTTTTTATCCTCGCGGTGTCATGGGGTTTCGACATTTTGGGACAACTCATTTCCTTTTGGGATGGGGTATGGAATTTGAAGATTCGCCACCTAACGGATTAAGGTGCATTAGGGAACCTAAAGCAAATAACTCATAAACCGGTTTACTTTACCAGAGATTGGGTAAGGTCTCGAAATTACCTTGAGGGGAAGGTGTTAGGCACCGTCGAGGTCCACAACGGTGGGTCCCGACCAAACTCAATTTAAGCGAATTAGTCATAAAGAAATTTAAACAAATAGAAATCATTTCAAAACGGTAATTAAAGGGGGTCCTAGGTTTATTATCCTATAGGATCACTTCTATGCAATACTCGATATTCTCCTCAAATAGAGGTGGTACACGTAGCATTAGCGCACAGGTCATAATCTCCCTTACTACCCAATTACCCTTCCCCTTTTTCAATTATCATCTGAGTGTTCTAATAGTATATTGTGCGTATCCTATGCGTTCGATACCCGTCCCTTACCTATGGCCCTGGAGATGTTTAGGACCTCTATTTTAAGGTGGTTCTAGACTCACCTATGTTGCTTAAAGGAAGAAAACTAAGCGACAAACAAAATCACATAGGATTGTCACATAAGGAACAATTAAAGGGCTCCTATTTACCTCCACAAATAAACACATAATTGCACGCTTATTCAGATAAGCAGTTTTAAAAAAAAATTAGGAGTCCTATAGGCAGGATATCTAAATGGGCATAAACAGAATACATAGCGGTTTTATTAAGCGAGGCAGCGAATACTTATAAACTAGGCTACTGATTTTGTTAATGCAGAATCTAAGCACGTTCCAAGCAGGAAGAAAATCACAATTTTAACCCAGGATTTTAATCATCCTACAAGCTTGTCTAAGTGATAATCGGGCAAAATCCTATATACACGATATCTAAACGTTAATCAGACCAAAAAAGTTATTAATTTAAACGGGAAGATTTTATTTTTAGGTCCTATAAGCATGTTTTCTATGTGCTGAAACTGATCACAAGCATTGTGACATCCAAACATAGAAACTGATTTGATGTATTTTTTCTCTATAAGAATGAGATCTAAGTGTTGAAGCTGTTTTTGCACTTATTTCCTATATTCTAAGTGTCAAGACTGTATTTCCTATAAGCATGATGTCTAGGCAAATAAAGACGTCAATTAATTGCAAAACGGGTTCAACAAAAGAACCTAGAAACATGATTTTCTAACGCAAACATATGGGTTTTGAAAATATGGTACTTGAGGCAGAATTGACAACGACCTAGAAGTAGGATTTCTAAGATGCACATGTGAAAATTCAGCATTTCAAAGAATGAGATAAGTCCTATGGGCATGTATTCTAATGCACATAAATCATCGTCACAACAACCTATAGGCATGATTTCTACCCGAACCTAACAAAATATATTCATACAAAATCCCTCCCCAGCTTTTACTAATAACCCCATATCTGTTTTACAAAAGATTATTATTATAGGCTAATACAGAAGGATTACATAATGAAAATCACTATACTATAGGGAGCCTTAGCAGGCCCAATGTCAATCCCGGAAGCCAGGCCTTAAAGCGAGCCTGAGGTACACCAATAGTCCATAATATACCAAATGGCTTCTAGTATGTCAAAGTTCCAAAGGGCCTCAGGGACCCCGGACAATGCTTACACCAGAACCTTTTCAAAGAAAATAGTATTTTTTTGTAAACAAGTTTGGAAAGGCCAGCCCCAGTGTGTCAGAGTTCGGAGGAGTCTCATGGACTCCAAAGCAAGGCTCACACTAGGGCTGGCCTTTCCAAACTTGTTTACAAAAAAATACTATTTTCTTTGCAAAGAAAATAGTATTTTTTTGTAAACAAGTTTGGAAAGGCCAGCCCCAGTGTGTCAGAGTTCGGAGGAGTCTCATGGACTCCAAAGCAAGGCTCACACTAGGGGAGGGGGGGGAGGCAGGACCCTAGATATCTAAGAGTAGGAGTTGAAATATAGTATATAAAGGTAGGAGACAATTTTAGAAAAACAACTTGAATTTTGCAAGATCTCCAACAGAGAAGAACTACATCCTAGCAGATTGGTTCAAATATGGATACCAATAGTCACAATAAGAGTAGGAACAATTGAATTGTAGGCCAAACAAGGTCACAATCGAGTCAAACAAGGTTTCACATTTTCTGAAGTTGACTTAGTTTATTAACTATTACTAAGTGGAATCATGTAGACATGTATTTAGCAGAGAGAAACATGTTGAAGTTAAAATGACTAATCAGGTAGCCATACAGAAAAGGTAGTAGGAATTTAAAGCATATTAGCCTTGAAAGAAGTACACATAAATAACGAATTGATCAGGAACATGCTAAGGTAAATTATTAGCACATAGAACAAAACAGGAATTGAGGCATGCTAGTTGAGCAGGAGATAGTCAGTAACTACATAGCACACAAGAGCATCGAAGTCTGAAATAAACTATTACTATAAAACACATGGAACAACATAAAACAGTAAGAGATAAGGTATAATGGTTAATGAAAAGATGGTTAGGAATCAGATTTTAAAACAGAAGCATATTGGAATTCAAAATAGAACTGACTATATGGCATATCGAAGAGAACATGATAACAAAAATTGAAGCATGTTGTTTAGAAGCAATAAACAGGAGTCATAGCTCTGGCTACATAGCATATTGAATGATAATAGAAGTGGAAATATACCAGTTACGAGGTAGCAACAGGAAAGTGAAAGCAAATAGGATCGAAGAGTCTAGCCTTGGCTTTCAGTCGGCTAAATAGAGCAGCAAACTGAAGTAACAGAAAGAACTACAAGTGAGTGTGTGTGAGTAAGATTTTTTGCGTGTTTCTCTATATGTGTTCGTGTTAAATAAAAAATCAGAGTGGGGTTTATATAGCAGTTAGCAAATTAAAATATTTAAGGTAAAGAACAAATCAGAGTTCATAAAATAAGGTAATCAATCAGTTAATTGGGGAATTAACTCAATGAGTTCACACAGAAGAATCTGGAGAGGATCCTTTAAATTGGGGAGAGTCCCTTAACGACTCAGATTGGGATTCAAATAAGGTAAACAAATCAATTATTGACCGTAAAATAAGGCAAGTAGTGCCAATTAAAAGTCATAAATAAGAAAAATAGGTAAAGCCACAGAGAAGCACTAATTTTAACAGAAAAATATACTTCGAATCCTAATAAAATCAGTCAATCTATTTTGATTGACAGAGACAAACAATAATGGAAAAAATCACTAAAATAATTAGTGCAATAAGTAGAAAGACCTAATGTTTATAGCATATACACAAAAATTAGTCGAACTAGCAAAGGATAATCAGATTCAAACACTTGGAAGTTTAAAACCTTTTGAAGAGAACTTAGGACGAAACCCTAGTTCTTAGAAAATATTGGAATCGAATAATAATAAGGAAAAAGAAGGGTTTCAAATAAAAACACTCAATAATGCTTAAAATCGTCTCAGATCTACAAGGATCTGAACAGACCCACATAGAAAGAGATTAGGATTTTTGAAAATGACAGAGATGAAAGGAAACCTGGTTTAAAACTATAGATTTGAGCCATAAACACGAAGAAAGTAACAGCCACAAATGGAGATGGCCATAGATAGGCTCATGAAAAGGTTTTGAACAAATATGATCCGAGACTTCTTCATAGAACACCAAAATCGAACACCTAGAGAGGTAGGAGGACGGCAAGGGCCGGAAACTACAGAAAAATCCCATGGAATGGTAGTTTTCTGGTGACGACGGTTAGGTTTTAGGGAGAGTGTCTAAGAGAGAAGGGGAGAGGTAGGGAGAACGAAGATGGCGAAATAAAAGAAAATTAGGGGGGTTAGGGTTAGATTAGATCAAAAAAGGAAAGGAATAATGTGGATTGTTGATCTCAGAGATCAACGGCCACAATT
This sequence comes from Nicotiana knightiana, assembly GCA_005239525.1. NCBI lineage: Eukaryota > Viridiplantae > Streptophyta > Magnoliopsida > Solanales > Solanaceae > Nicotiana > Nicotiana knightiana. The sequence continues at coordinate 42,357 of ML414103.1, read as the reverse complement.
AGAGGAGGTTCTGGGCCGGGTTCGATGAAGAATTCGGCTTGGGTAGGATCTTAAGTAATTGGTCTGGTATAATAAGGTTGGTCCGAAATTAAAATGAATTCAAAGGGGCTATTTATTAAATACCCAATTAATTAATAAAATAATTTGTAAAAATGATTAAGAAATTATAAAAAAGGGTTTTCATGCATAAAAATGATTTAAAATAATTACTTGATATTATAAAATTATAAAAAGCTATTTTCTGGCGAAATAAGCTAATAATGCATACATGGGATATTATTGCAAAGTTATTGCAATTATAACCCAAAAAATATATATGTGGATATTCATGCAATAACTAAAGCTTGGTATAAATATAAATGATAAAACTGAATCATAAAATCATTACGAAACCATTTGTGAGGCAATTAGTAATTGTTTACATAAATAAAATACTGGGATAAATTAATAAAAATCCTTTAAAAAATATTAATTGATGCTCATGTACTATTTTGAAGATAGATATGCATCTTGAAAATAATATCGGGAAAAATTGGATATCAACAATTGCCCCTCTTTACCCGAGAAGGGTGAAAGAGTTGTCAGGTAAAGATATGATGGCCAATTTTGACTGAGTAGGGTGATTCGAGAGACATAGGCCACACTCTCGTTTCCGAGTTGCCTATATATCCCTAGTTCCACAGGAATCAAGCCGTGTGTAGTTATGGATTCACCGACGGAATATACCGATGAAGTTATCCCAAGAACGGACACAAGGATTTGGAATAGGTGAAATGGTTGCGGTGAGCGGTCGGGTTTGAAGTAGTATCAAGGGACTGGAGCAGAACTGCTCCTACCGAGATAATGGTTGCTTCTATGGTTACCTACAAATAAGAGATGTACTACAAGCATATATTTTCACATAAATTTAAACATGATGCAAATTCCCTTAAGACCATGAGAATTGTCTTTAGATGGTTGAGGATGACGTCCTTAGACCATGATGTCCTAGGACATGAGTTGTGTAGTAAGGGATTTGCAGGCCATGAGATGATGTTCTCGGGCAATGAAAATGGTTCCTCCGAACCATGACGCCTTTGAATAATGATATGCAAGTTCGAGAGATCCTCAGGCCATGGCATGGTGTCTTCCGGCTATGAGGATGATGCCTTCGGACTATGACGCCTTCGGACAAGTTGGCGATATTTCAGCCCATGAGGTGTAAAATTTGATGCCAGAAGCATCAAGACATGGCTTAGTCATGTATGAAGTTGAGGGTAGAGCTTAGATCGAGAAAAGAAAAATAGATAGTGCAAGGGAGAAAGTGCTTAGTCTCGTGCGAGATCGGGACAGTTCTTAGTCCCGTGCAAAGTGAAGGCAGTCCTTAGCCTTATGCAAATATAGAGGCAGGGCTTAGCCTCATGAGAGATTGAGACAGAGCTTAGTCTCATGCAAGATTGGGACTTGGCTTAGTCCCATGCAAATAGAAGGCAATGCTTAGCCTTATGCAGACACGGAGGCAGGGTTTAGCCTCATGCACGATTCAGGACAGGGCTTAGTCCCATGCAAAGAGAAGGAAATGTTTAGCCTTATGCAAATATGGATCAGGGCTTAGCCTCATGCAAGATTTGGGACAGGGCTTAGTCTCATGAAAATAGAAGGCAATGTTTAGCTTTATGAAAATATGGAGGCGGGGCTTAGCCTCATATGAGATTGAGATAGAGCTTAGTCTTATGCAAAGTGAAGGCACTGCTTAGCCTTATGCAATTATGGAGGCAAGTCTTAGTTTGATGCTAGATTGAGACATATCTTAGTCGCATTGCAAGGTTCGGGGCAGTGCTTAGTCCCATGCAAAGTGAAGTCAACGCTTAGCCTTATGCAAATATGGAGGCAGGGCTTAGCCTCATGAAATTTTGAGACAATGCATAGTCTCGTGCAGATGGAAGGCATAGCTTAGCCTTATGAAAATAGGGAGGCAGGGCTTAGCCTCGTGCAAGATTGAGACAGAGCTTAGTCTCATGCAATGAATAAATAATAGATGATGGCAGAGTATTTCTTAGCTGGAAATGAGTTATGTATCCTTGTTGTTATGAAGGCTGTGATTCCAAGGTGTGCATATTCCTTGTTCCTGCATTCAAAGAAAAAACGTGAGTTTTGTAAGGGGGAGGTCAGTTCGTACCTCCCTCGGCTTGCTTGACTTGCTTCGCTCTATCTGAACATCCTGTTCAAATTATCGGGGTAGCATTTGCTAAACAGAGTTTATTTCAAAAGCAGACATGCATGGTTTTCGAAGACATAATAAAATATAGTTTTACAAATTGGTTATATGAACCAGTGACTGTAACACGATCTGAGACATTGCGCATTTTTTTGCTGTAGAATTTTGAGGGTCCTCCTCAAAATTCTGCCTCAGTTAAATGGACGATACTTCTGATTGCTCTATATGTTGCGATCAACTGAACTTGCTTCAAAATTTTGAGGGTCCTCCTGAAAATTCTGCCCTAGTTTTTTATTGTGGGGAAAAATAGAAATTTATTTAATTGTGAAAGAACCCACAGGGCTGCCTACGTATCCCCTCTTAAACGGGAATCAGTTCGAGCGTAGTTCAATTTACATCATGTAGAAAAGCATAGGATGATTTACACATAATATCTTTTGACTGCATCTGAATTGATTAGTTTTGGCCAAATTTCTCCGTCCATTTCTGCGAGTATGAGGGCTCCTCCTATTAATAATCTGTGAATCATGTACCGTTCCAGTTGGGAGAGAATTTCCCTTTGGCTTCATTTTGATGTAGGAAGATCTTTTTGAACACTAGTTGCCCCGGTGTGACTTGTCTCGACTTGGCTCTTTTTTTGAAGGCTCTGGACATTCGGTTCTTATAAAGTTGTCAATGACATACTGCATTCATCCTCTTTCCGTCTATGAGGGCTAGTTGCTCATAACAGCTCCTTATCCATTCTGCGTCGTTGAGCTCGGCTTCTTGTATGATTCTCAGGGAAGGAATTTCTACTTCGGCAAGAATGACAACTTTAGTACCGTAAACCAGCAAATAGGGAGTTTTCCCAGTTGATGTGGACTGTGGTACGGTATCCCCGTAAGGCAAATGGTAACCGGCAAAGCAATCACAAAATACTGGAGTTCATACTTGGCACAATTGTCGATCAGAATGTGTATGTTTGGTAGCGGGAAAACATCCTTGGGACTTGCTCTGTTTAGATCCCGATAATCAACACAGACTCTAACTTCCCCATCCTTCTTCAGAACTGGAACAATGTTGGCTAACCAAGTTGGAAATTCAACTACCCTGAGGACCTTGGATTTGATCTGCTTAGTAACTCCTCTTTGATTTTCAGGCCTATATCAGGCTTGAATTTCCTGAGTTTCTGCTTTACGGGCAGACACATTTGATTTGTGGGCAGCATGTGGGCCATAATGGATGTGCTTAAGCCGGTCATATCATCATATGACCATGCAAAGATGTCCTCATAATCCTTCAAGAACTGAGTATACTCCTCTTTCTCTGACGGTGACAAGTGGATGCTGATGCGAGTCTCCTTGACGCTTTCAGAATTTCCTAAGTTAACTATCTCAGTTTCGCCAGGTTGGACATGGGTTTGTTCTCAAAATTTTCTACTTCTCTGATGATCTCTTCAAGTATTACATCATCTTCTTCTATTTCTTCTAAATCACTGTCCTTTTGTTGTGTTGTCTCATTACATGTTACAGTTGTCCGTTCATCGAGATAGGAAAGAGTAATGTTGTATGGATAAAGATACGAGAGAAAGTGGTAATAATAAACATCAATTCATTGAAAGCGTTAAACAAAAGTGATTTTTCAAATAATTTAAGTAACATTTTTGGAATATTGAAAAATATTATTTAGGACAAAAGAAAAAGTGCAAAAGTGGAAATCATTTTTAGAAAAGTGGACAATGCTATTCAGCCTTGCTACCCCAGAACTCGTCGGGCCCTTGACGGTCTAACAGTCCAGTTCATGAGGAATTCTCCTCTCTCTACAACTGGGATAATAGGGCCTTCCTCCTCCTCCTCCTCCTCCTCGACAATTACACAATAGTTTATGTCATCATCTTCCAAGAACAAACTCCTCAATGCCGCCAACGCTTCTTCTTCCTCTGATCCCCATATAATATCGGCCTGATGGAAGGCCTGATTCAGGTGTAGCACAGGTTGCTCAAGTGGACAGTATGGGCCATGCCACGGTGGTGACCAATCTTGGTATTCTTGCCAGGTGTATTGGTATCCCAACCCAAAAGTGGTACCATGGTGCTTTGGCTGTATTGGTTTGGAGATGCCCTAAAGATTCTTACCAAGCCCATTGTCGGGCTCATATCCACTCCATGATAGCATGCTGCTATCTTGCTACTCCACCACTTACCTTTCTACATCTCGTTGACCCGCTCGATACGATGGTAGGTTTCTCCACCTAACCTTCTTCTATTTTCAATCACCGGGATAGTCTGACTAGTGTAAATGGGGTTGCTCCCATCTCTATGGATAATTACTTCTTGGTGGTACCATTCTAACTTCACGGCCTGATGTAAAGTAGATGCTACTGCCTCATCGGTGTCTATACATGGTCGTCCCAACAGCAGATTGTAAGAGGCGGATATGTCCAGTACATGAAACTCAACATCAAACCATGTAGGGCCCATCTGCAGGAAGATATTAGTTTCACCAATGGTGGCTCTCTAAGACCCATCGAATGCTTTCACATTCATAGTTCCCTCTCGTATATCATGTCGGCCTTTTCCCAACCTCTTCAACGTTGTCAATGGGAAAATTTTGAGGATGGATCCTCCGTCAATCAAAACTCTGGCGATGAACTTATCTTCGTATTGCACTGTGATGTGTAGTGCCCTGTTGTGATTCAACCCTTCAGGTGGCAGCTCATCCCCATGGAAGGTCATTTTATGGATTTCTAGGACTTTCCCCACTATATTGGCTATTTCTCCGCCCGTGATGTTGTTGGGTACATATGCTTCACTTAGCACCTTTATTAAAGCATTCGTGTATGCCCCAAAATTTTGCAGTAGCGATAGGATAGATATTTTAGCGGGGGTATTGTTCAGATGATCAATGACAGAGTACTCCCTTGCATGTACCTTCCTCCAAAAGTCTTCTGATCAGTCTCAATGACGGGCGATTTGTTAGAAGCTTGCTTACTGGTTTCTCCTAAGTGTTCAGGTGTATAAACCCTTACTATTCTGGTCATTTCTTGTGCAGCGCCGGATTCTTCCGTCTTTGACTTTCCCTTTCATCTATCCTCGGCCACATAATCCCAATGTATAACATTGGAACTGAATGGTGGTGTGGACACCACTGTTACAATGAAAGGTATGGCCACCTCTACTTCAAATGGAGTTAGTATTCCTGCGGGTGGCGTTACTTCTACTTCTAAGGGAACTGATGCGGCTACCTCAACTCCAACTGGCAGTCGTGCCTGCACCACAATGGGATTGAGTGTGACTGCAGGTTTCTTAGGATCATCACCTTCTCGAATAAGCCCGATTGATCCCTCGGGATCCCACTCTTCATCAATTTCTATCACATTGACCCCTCCACCCTTATGATCTGGGAGAGGATTTTTTCGGACATTGGGTGCAGTTTCTTTTTCCTGTATGACCTTATTGTCAATTGGTGTTTGGATCTTGTCTTTCAAGGTGTGGCACTCATCAACAGTCTGTCCCTTCGTACCGGAATGATATGCATATGTCTTGTTTGGATTGACCCATTTAGATGAATTCTCCATTTCCACAACGGGAATAAGGGTGACATATCTAGTGACTTTCAACCTTTCATATAATTGGTCGATGGGTTCAACAATGGCGATGTACTGTGTGGGTGGTTTGCGATCAAAATTAGGCCTGGTTTTTGGTAGTTTGGACGAGTTGGAGGTGACTGATAATAGTATGGTTAGGTCTTATAGGTGTGGTAGGCGGTAGCAGGTTGGGAATATCTGGGAGGTGATGGTTGGTATGTGGGTGGAGGTGTTTTCTATGTAAGTGGAGTGGTCTGGTATACAAATGGAGGTTTGGGTCCCTGCGCAACCATTACTATTCCCATATCTTTCTTCTTTGATATACCACCTGATTGCAATGCTTTATTCGTGGCCTGCAGTGCCTCGAAATTTGTCACTATCCCTCTTTTAATACCCTCTTCAATCCTTTATCCGAGTTTGAAGATATCAGATAACTTATGGTTCCTAATGACCATTAGCCTTTCATAATACTGTGGATCCTGTGCCTGGACAAAGAATTTGTTCATTTGTTCCTCGTCTAATGTTGTTCTAACCTTGGCTGCTTCCGAACTCCATCGAGTAGCATACTCGCGAAAAGTCTCAGTTGACCTCTTCTTTAGGTTCTAGATATAGAAAACATCCGGTGCATTCTCTTTGTTGAATCTGAACCTATCCATGAAATTGGATGACATGCTCACCAATTGGCCCACTTCTTAGGATTCTGGCTTATGTACCAGGACAGAGCATCTCCGGTAAGACTCCTTATGAAGAGCTTCATTCAAATCCTTTCATCTTTTGTGACCACCACGAGCTTGTCACAATAAGTCCTCAGATGAACCTTGGGATCACCCGTTCCGTCAAACATTTCGAACTTGGGCGGTTTGTAACTCTCTGGCAGTTCCACATCCGGTTGTATGAATAAATCCTTATAGTTCAGACCTTCTATTCCTTTACCCCCTTCAACACCCTGAACCCGACTTGTCAACTTCTTGAGCTCTTCAGCCATGTTGTTGATCAGCAGGTCCTTCTCAGCTGATTCTGGTGTATTAGAGATTGGTTGAGTTGAGTGAGGTAGGGTTTGTACGTATATAGGGTTGTTCTGGTGAAAGCTAGGAATTTGGGCATAATGATGATCATTGGTGGAGTTTTGGGGTTTGGGAATAATTTTTGGGCTATTTTGGGGAGTATGGTAGGTGTTTTGTGGGTATTGAGTAGGGAGATGCTAATTTTGAGTAGGGGTTGTATACTGGTGAGGTGTGGGAGGATTCTTTGGGTGTTTGTTGGGTGTGTTATGAGGTGGTGCAAGGTTTTGGGTGTCTGGGACATTTATGTGAGGGAGAGATTTTCCATGTTATGGACTTTCTCAAGCTTGCGTAGTAGTGCAAGTATCTACTGCTCAAGCCGTAAAACCAAATCATTTGGGGCCTGAGTTCCCCGACCATCGGAAGTTTCCTCATTCTCAACATGTGTAGTGTTGTCTGTTCTGATGCAATTCATATTATCCATTTTAGCTTTCCCTTTGCCTTTTGGTACACTTGGAAGAGAAGAATGTGAAGGGCCCATGGATCTAGTATGATAAGTTGATGATGCCAGTATACGTGAACCAAACTTGGGGAATGGGAATAATCAAAAAAGGAAAGAAAATCAAAAGGTAACCAAGACAGTAAGGGTTCCAAAAAGAGTATTTGCAATATCTAAACACGTAGTGCGGGAATGTAAATTCGCGTCCTAATTTGGGAGCCTCATTGTGCCCGAGGTAGGCCTAGCAACAAGTTGGTTTGAAGAATTTTAGTACCAATAATTGCCTCATTTCATTAATGTAAAAGTAGATGAATCTAAAGAGACACTAAATAGGATAAGTCATTAATGGCACTCGGCCTTATTACATTTGGAAAAAGTAGGTAAATCTAATCTACTTGGTCCTAGAAGGACCTTCCCCGGGCTTGATCTTCTTGGCTTCATCGATCAGGTTCCCCAGGTCGTGCATGCCCAACAGCAGGTATACTCTTGCTAGATGTCCTCGTCTTCGCCTCCAGCTCCATCAGACCCTGCTCCAAATATTCCAACCTTTCATTAGATTTTATAGCCATTTCCCTCCATTCATTGATCAGTTCCATATCAGTTTTGTGTTTCTCCAGATGCTCGGCCTCGGACTCATGAACCCTTTAGCGTAGTTTATTGTATTTCACTTGGGCTTCAGTAACTTGGTCTATGACCCTGTTCCCCCGATGGTTCAACTACCCCTACTATGTTGTCTTCCAGCCATGATAGGTAAAAGCGCACATGCCCTGTGTGGTACCTGTCTGGCTCGATGGTGTCCCTTTCTACAATAACCTTTAGATGCCACATATGCTGAGCTTCATATTTGTACGGGATGTCATCATCCTGAAAACCTGCCCTGTAATGACTCATTTTAGAAACTCGCGGTATGACTTGCTTCCTGCTTGCCTATCTCATAACCCTAATGGGAACATAAGGGTATATTCCCCTTAACCCAATCAACACCAGGTGCGGAGCGTCCCTAGATATGATGATGAACTCACTGGTAGGGAACCATTCGAACATTCATTGAACCTGGTCCTCAGTCAAAGTGTAAGAAAATTGCGCCCATTCTGTAGGATTTTCCGATTGAGCAAACCTGTCCAGGATGTAAGTCATTCTCTTAGGGTGATGGAAGGCTATATGATCATTCCACTCCTTTCGTGGAAACTCTTGATGATATTGATCCCTTTGGAGACGCTCCAATAACCAAACGTACAGTAGCAGATTACAACCCTCAAGGTGTTTGAACCCCTTCTAGCAGCGGTCCAAGGCTCGGTAGATGTCATCTATGATCATAGGGACAATGGTATATGTTTGCCTCTTGATCCCCTCCATCAAAGTTTTGGCTACAATTCCCAGTCTAGTGTGAATCTTGTCCCCATTTCTTGGAAATACTATCATGCCCAGGAAGCAAACAATGAACACCAAAACCCTACGGTGAATATGACCCAAGGAAGTGATAGAGAATTCGTCATGGAAGATACGATAGGATTTGCTATGACCATATCGTTCATAGAGGTAGTAAAAGGGTATGTAGGACTCCTTCGGGCACTCCAAATCATCGTTCTTTTTCAAACCCATCATTTTTAAGAACCACCTAGCGACACGATTCTGACACCAATAAACTTGGATTGTCCCAAGGTAATCCATAGAATCCCCCTATCTCCTCCAAGAGAGGAGTCATTTCTATGTTTCCAAAACGGAACACGGACCTTTCTCCATCCCAGAACATAGTGGCCGCTTCGATCAACATATTGTTTGGTTGGATATCTAGTAAAGAGGGTAAGTTTCCGAGGACCCTTTTCACATGGTCTTTGTCACTTGGCGAAAGGTCCTCCCACCAATCCAGCAACAATGGTGGTATTCTTTGGACCATGCCAAACCTGGGGACTTCGTGCTTCATTTTCTGCAAAACAAATAAGGTTAGACCTTTTCCCCCTTCCAGATTCGACTACTTATACATCAGTGATTAGGATATTGGCACTTACTTATCCAAATTAATGCACCAATCGTGGTTGCGTCCGTTGGGATTATGGAAACCCCGGTGGACTTTGGACAAGGATTTTCCTAAAGGGTTATTATGTGGACAACATATTAACCCCGACTAGGTTTTGACCATTATGCATGTACAATATATCAGAGTAAGGTTTCTATAGAGGTCTAAACTGGTACCCTCAAGTGGAGAATCGGGGGGGGGGGGGGAGGCACGGAACCGTCGACTGCACCACTGATCAACTAGTTTTACAATAAGCCTTTTCGAATTTAAAGGGTGATATATAGTAAGGGCGCAACCACTCATCAAGCATTGTTATAGGATTCATTACGCCCGAGTGGAGTATGATGTTGAACATGATTTATGCAACAGTAAATAGCATGTTGTTACATATTTGCACGTAAAAAAACAATAAATGCAATATTTAATAATTGAAAAGACGTTTAAATAAAAGAAGGGAAACAAAAAGAAAATTCAGTTTCCATAAAGAGTAATGAAACAAGAAAGAGAAATCGTAAATGCTTAAAATAGATTCACATAAAGTGGGAAGGGGAAAGGGTGTGCAAGTATTAACAGAATAAAGCATGCTTAAAGACTAATTCACAAAAGCAAGTTTGTTATGGTAAGAGCCTAAGGGAAATCCCCAGCAGAGTCGCCATGTTGTCGCGCCCCCCTTTATCCTCGCAGGGACACGGGGTTTCGACATTTTGGTACAACTCATTTCTCTTTGGGACAGGGTATGAAATTTGAAGAGTCGCCACCTAACGTATTAAGGTACATTAGGGTACCTAAATCAAATAATTCATAAACTGATTTAGTTTACCAGAGATTGGGGTCCACAACGGTAGGTCCCGACCAAACTCAATTTAAGCGAATTAGTCATAAAGCAATTTAAACAAATAGAAATCATTTCAAAATGAGAATTAAAGGGGGTCCTAGGTTTATTAGCCTATAAGATCACTTCTATGCAATACTCGGTAACCTTCCCCAAATAGAGGTGTTACGTGCAACATTAGCGCACATGTCATCATCTCCTTTACTACCCAATTACCCTTCCCCTTTACAGTTATCATCTGAGCGTTCTAATAGTATCTGGTACGTATCCTATGCGTTCTCTACCCGTCCCTTGCCTATGACCCTGGAGGTGTTTAGGACCTCTATTTTAAGGTGGTTCTAGACTCACCTATGTTGCTTAAAGGGAGAAAACTAAGCGACAAACAAAATCATATAGGACTGTCACATAAGGAATAATTAAAGGGCTCACATTTACCTCCACAAATAAACATACAATTGCATGCTTGTTCAAACAAGCAGTTTTAAAAAAAAGATTTAGGAGTCCTATAGGCAGGATATCTAAATAGAAATAAACAGAATATATATATATATATATATATATAGCAGTTTTATTAAGCGAGGCAGCGAATACCTATAAAGTTGCCTACTGATTTTGTTAATGCAGAATTTGAGCATGTTCCAAGCAGGAAGAAAATCACAATTTTAACACAGAATTTTAATCATCCTACAGGCTTGCCTAAATGATAACCGGGTAGAATCCTATAGACCTATATCTAAACGTTAATCAGACCAACCCCGTGATTAATTTAAATGGGCATATTTCATCTTTTAGGTCCTATAGGAATGCTTTCTATGTGCTGAAACTGATCACAAGCATTGTGACATCCAAACATAGAAACTGATTTCATACATTTTTTTTCTATAGGCATGAGATCTAAGTGTTGAAGCTGTTTTTACGATTATTACCTATATTCTATGTGTCAAGATTGTATTTCCTATAGGCATGATGTCTAGGCAAATAAAGATGTCAATTAATTGCCAAATGGGTTCAACCAAAGAACCTAGAAACATGATTTTCTAATGCACACATAGGGTTTTTGAGAATATGGTACTTGAGGCAGAATTGACAACGACCTAGAAGCATGATTTCTAAGATGCACATGTGAAAATTCAGGATTTCAAAGAATGAGATAAGTCCTATGGGCATGTTTTCTAATGCACATAATCATCATCACAATAACCTATAGGCATGATTTCTACCCGAACCCAATAAAATAAATTCATACAAAATCCCTCCCCAGCTTTTACTAATAACCCCATATCTGTTTTACAAAAGATTATTATTACATGTCGATACAGAAGAATTACATAATGAAAATTACTGTACTATAGGGAGCCTTAGCATACCTAATGCCAATCCTGGAAGCAATGCCTTCAAGCCAGCCTGAGGTACACCAATAGTCCATAATACACCAAATGGCTTCTGGTATGTCAAAGTTCCCAAGGGCCTCAGGGACCTTGGGTAATGGTTACACCAAAACCTTTTCAAAGAAAATAGTTTTTTTGTAAACAAGTTTGGAAAGGCCATCCCCAGTGTGTCAGAGTTTTGAAGAGTCTCATGGACTCCTAAGAAGTGCTCATACTGGGAGGCAGGACCCTAGATATCTAAGAGTAGGAGTTGAAAAACAGTATATAAAGGTAGGAGATAGTTTTAGAAAAACAACTTGGATTTTGCAAGATCTCCAAAAAAGCAAAACTACATCTTAGCAGATTGGTTCAGACATGGATATCAATATTCACAACAAGAGTAGGTACACTTGAATTATAGGCCAAATAGGGTCACAATCGAGTCAAACAAGGTTTCACATTTGCTGAAGTTGACTTAGTTTATTAACTATTACTCGGTGGAATCATATAGACATGTATTTAGCAGAGAGAAACATGTTGAAGTTAAAAGACTAATTAGACAGCCATACAGAAAAGGTAGCAGGAATTTAAAGCACATTAGCCTTGAAAGAAGTACACAAAAATCACGAATTGATCAGGAACATGCTAAGGTAAATTATCAGCACATAGAACAAGACAGGAATTGAGGCATGTTAGTTGAGCAGGAGATAGACAGGAACTACATAGCACACAGGAGCATCAAAGTCTGAAATAAACTATTACTATAAAACACATGGAATAACATAAAACAGTAAGAACTAAGGTATAATGGTTAATGAAAAGATGGTTAGGAATCAGATTTCAAAACAGAAGCATATTGGAATTCAAAATAGAACTGACTATATGCCATATCGAAGAGAACATGATAACAAAAATTGAAGCATGTTGTTTAGAAGCAGTAAACAGGAGTCATAGGTCTGGCTACATAACATATTGAATGATAACAGAAGTGGAAATATACCAGTTCAGAGGTAGCAACAGGAAAGTGAAAGAAAATAGGATCCAAGAGTCTAACCTTGGTTTTCAGCCGGCTAGACAGAGCAGCAAACAGAAGTAACAGAAAGAACTACAAGTGAGAGTGTGTGAGTAAGAGTTTGTATGTGTTTCTCTATATGTGTTCGTGTTAAAGAAAAAATCAGAGTGGGGTTTATATAGCACTTAGCAAAGTAAAACAAGTAAGGTAAAGAATAAATCAGAGTTCATAAAATAAGGTGATCAATCAGTTAATTGAGGAATTAACTCAATCAATCACATAGAAAAATCCAGAAAGGGCCCTTCAAATTGGGGAGAATCCCTTAACGGCTCAGATTGGGATTCAGATAAGGTAAACAAATCAATTATTGACCATAAACCAGACTAATTAGTCTAAATAAGGCAAGTAGTACCAATTAAAAGTCATAGATAAGGAAAATAGGTAAAGCCACAGAGAAGCACTAATTTTAACAGAAAAATATACTTCGAATCCTAATAAAATCAGTCAATCTATTTTGATTGACAGAGACAAACAATAATGGGAAATATCACTGAAATAATTATTGCAATAAACGGAAAGACCTAGGGTTTAAAGCATATACACAAAAATTAGTTGGAAGTTTCAAATACTTGGAAGTTTAAAACCTTTTGAAGAGAACTTAGGACGAAACACTAGTTCTTAGAAAATATTGGAATCGAATAATAATAAGGAAAACAGAAGGTTTTTTCGAAAAAAAACACTCAATAATGCTTAAAATTGTCTCAGATCTACAAGGATCTGAATAGTCCCACATAGAAAGAGATTAGGGTTTTCGAAAATGACAGAGATGCAAGGAAACCTGGTTTAAAACCACAGATTCGAGCCATAAACACGAAGAAAGTAATACTCACAAACGGAGATGGCCATAGATAAGCTCATGAAAAGGTTTTGAACAAATATGATCCAAGACTTCTTCATAGAACAACAAAATCGAACACCTAGAAGAGGTAGGAGGCCGACAAGGGCCGGAAACTATAGAGAAATCCCATGGAACGGTAGTTTTCTGGTGATGGCAGTTAGGTTTTAGGGAGAGTGTTTGAGAGAGAAGGGGAGAGGTAGGGAGAATGAAGACGACGGAACAAAAGAAAATGAGGGGGGTTAGAGTTAGATTAGATTAAAAAAGGAAAGGAATAATGTGGACCGTTGATCTCATAGATCAATTGCCACAATTAGAGGAGGTTCTGGGCCGAGTTAGATGAAGAATTTGGCTTGGGTAGGATCTTAAGTAATTGGGCTGGTATAATCAAGTTAGGTCCGAAATTCAAATGAATTCAAAGGGGCTATTTGTTAAATACCCAATTAGTTAATAAAATAATTTTTAAAAATAATTAATAAATTATAAAAATTGGTTTTCATGCATAAAATGATTTTAAAATAATTACTTGATATTATAAAAATATAAAAAGCTATTTTCTAGCGAAATAAGGTAATAATGCATACATGGGCTATTATTGCAAAGTTATTGCAATTATAACCCAAAAAATATAAATGTGGCTATTCATGAAATAATTAAAGCTTGGTATAAATATAAATGATAAAATTAAACCATAAAATCATTTTTAAACCATTTGTGAGGTAATTAGTATTTGTTTATATAAATAAATACTGGGATAAATTAGTAAAAATCCTTAGAAAAAAATATTAATTGATGCTCATGTACTATTTTGAAGATAGATATGCATCTCGAAATAATATCGGGAAAAATTGGGTATCAACAATCATGTTATTATTGTTTGGGCTTAGTAGTTTGTGATTTGTGAGTCCGTGAGACTAGAGAGATTGATGATTGAGTTGGGGCCTGAGAGCTGGATTGTGAGTGATATTGGGATCGGGTTGCACGCTGCATCATGCCTTATTGTCTTATTTATTATTATGGGATCGGCCTTCACGCCGCAGTAGGCCATATTAGCTTTATATTAGTGCTTGGGCAGGATCCGCCCCTTTAGAGTCTGACATTCCAGCAGTGAGTGCAGGCACCTATACAGTGCTGAGTGATTGTGTGTGATGAGTGGGGTTTGAGACAGATAGATTGAGTACTCTGAGAGTGTGAGTACCTTGGATTATCACTGTGATGCATCACATTTGACATGCATATTTGACATGTAGTCATAGATATGTAACATTCCTCATGCTAGTTGTACTTAGAATATTTTATCAGTGTTGAGCTTAAATTGTTGGACGTGAAAGCATGCCTAAATTTTTGTACTGTGTACGAGATGAATATGGAAGTTCCCTGAGTTATCACTATCATTATTTATTTATATCTGTGTTGTCATTATTTTGATTCATATGGTATCTTTTTGAGCTCGTCACTGCTTTCAGCCCAAGGTTATTCTTGTTACTTATTGAGTACATTGGGTCGGTTGTACTCATACTACACTCTACACTCTACACTTTGTCTGCAATCACAGATCATGAAGGATTTCTGTCAGAGTAGCTTTGAAAAGTGTGGACCGCAGAATAATTTTGCGGCCGCAGAAGATGAAGATCAGAGAGTTCCAAGTTTGAGTCCATCAAGAAGTTCGGACCGCTCTATAATTGTGCGGCCGCAGAAATCAAAAGTGCGGCCGCACTCAGAAATGTGCTGTCCGCAGAACTTAATAATTGCGGCCGCAATTCAGAATTATGCGGCCGCAGAAGTCGCTCCTATCAAGATCTGCATCAAAGTGCGGCCGCAGAACCTCCGTAAAGGCAATTTTGTCCGAAAATTTCATATGTGTATAAATAGTCTTTTTTGACAAAATTAGATTAAGTTTGAACATCTGAAAGTTGGGAGCCATTTTTGTTTACTGCTTTAGGAAATTTTATGATAGCTTTTCTATTTTACATTGGATTTTCATCTCTTTATCATTTAATATGAGTTTAATCATCTTTTCTTCTTTAATTTGTTCATTTCCATATATGAGTAGCTAAATTTCTCTCTAGGGTTGTGACCCAACGCTAGTGTGGTTACCTTATGGGTGTTTGATTTAGGGCTTGTTTATGGTTGGGTGTGTAATATTTAGCCTAGTTCTTGCTCTAATTGTAGAATTAATGGTTGCAAACATTGATTCAAACCTATTTGACTTAGTCTCTACTTGAGAAAGAGAGACTGAGTCTAGTAAAACTTGGCTAATAAGAAATTGGGATGAACTCAAGAAATTGATAGTGCCAATTAAAGGGTTGAATCTAGAGATAGTACAACCCGACTTGAGCATCTATCAATTGTTCTGTGTATTACCCATTTGAACTTGAGAAAGGAAAAATGGGCAAAACCACTCTATCACCGAGAGGTATTGAGTGGTTGATTGCTTGTTGATGAAACCTGCTCTAAAACCCACAACCCATTAGGCAAACACCTAGGCAGGAATCCCGGTACGTATCAAGACGAGACCGGTTAATTAGCCAATCGTGGGATTTGTTACTGTATTTAGAATTGTACCATAAGTAGAACTCATCTACTATATAAAAGGGGTCTAATCATTTGTAAGGGCATCATATTCACGCAATGCAAAGCAATATACTACATTTCTCTCTTAAGATTACAATACTCTGTTTCTCTGTTTATATTTTCCAGTAGAATACTTGTTTGGTTTGAGGGCGACCAAGCTCGAGGACCAAAGTTTCACATCTCATTTGGTTTGCTTTATTTTTATTAACAGTTAATTTCTAATATCAATTTATACATTTTCTCAGTTTGTGCCAAGTGAAATCACGTATCTTTAAAACCACCTATAAATTCAATTGTTATTTATTTTTAGGGTAAACATTTTTGCGCTCGTCGTGGGGCCAAGGATAATAGTGATTGCATGGTACTAAATTTTGTAACACACACTATTTTATACTTGTTCTTGTGAGTATCTTTTATTCTAGGATCAGCATGTCGAACTCTCAAGCAGTGCCCACATACATTGACAAATGGC
This sequence comes from Nicotiana knightiana, assembly GCA_005239525.1. Classification (NCBI taxonomy): domain Eukaryota; kingdom Viridiplantae; phylum Streptophyta; class Magnoliopsida; order Solanales; family Solanaceae; genus Nicotiana; species Nicotiana knightiana. Next base: position 25,927 of record ML414103.1, on the reverse strand, counting down.
CTTGGGTTCCACGGCAAGCACGACAACATAGCCACCCATGGGAACGAAGTACCTCCAGTTGACATCGATGAAGTCCCGGCCGTAGACCCAATCAACGTCATTTACCGTATTTCCATTAATGCAAATCTGGTTGTCGACCCTGAGAATAGCGTCCGTAGAGACGTTCGATCAGCCGGTCAGCGAGCATGTCACTTCTACCTCCGGTTGCCAATGATTGGGTCGCTCAAGCCTTCACTCAAGGATTAAATGTATGAAGCTTGGTAGCCTCACAACAATAAAAGCATATCTTGATCGAATATTCAACAGTCACCTGAGCTGATATGCATAATCGGTATCAGTCGAAGATTAGGGTCGAAGACAACTATTTGGGAGCTCCTTCCGGGTCCATTTATCCTATCATGCGTGTCGACAAAGTAAAAAGGGATATTGACCGGGAGCCATGGTCAAACAGGGCCCGTTACCAGCCATACAATGGAGATCGAAGAAATAACGGGCCTGGACGCAACCCCATTCGAGGTGATAGGAGAAATGATCGAGGTCAAAGATCTCGATGACTCATGAGCAAGAGTGGTTTCGACAGGAATGTCGAGCCCAAAGAGGCACCACGACTATCAGAATATAACTTAAATGTTGATGCTTCAGCTATCGTATCAGCCATCAAGCGAATCAAAGACACTAGGTGGCCTCGACCTCTGCTGACCGATCCAGCCCGAAGAAATCCTAATCAAATGTGCAAGTATCATGGCACCCACGGCCATAACAGAAGATTACAGACAACTAAGGAAAGAAGCAGCTCAGTTGTTCAACAAGGGGCACCTTCGTGAATTCTTAAGTGATCAGGCTAAGAACCATTTCAGAAACAGAGATTCAAACAGACAGAACGAGCAAGAGGAGCTGCAACACGTGATCCATATGATTGTTGGAGGGGTCGATATTCCTTAAGGACCCGTATGTAAGCGCCCAAGTTGTCGACCACAAGGTAAAAGTGAACTCAGGATTATGCACCAGAGGGGACCTTGTCTTTCGATGACGAAGATGCATAGGGGATCTTACAACCCCATAACGACGCACTGGTAATATCTGTTCTTATGAATAAGACTTAACTTAAACGTGTTTAGATTGATCCAGGTAGCTTAGCCAATATCATTCGATCAAGGGTCGTGGAATAGCTCAGCCTACAAGATCAAGTTGTACCCACGGCCCGAGTACTTAACGACTTCAACATGGCATGCGAAACCACCAAAGGCGAAATAACCTTGCCAGTGAATATGGTCGGGACCATCCAAGAAATGAAGTTCCATGTGATCGAGGGTGATATGAGGTATAACACCCTATTAGGAAGGTCGTGGATCCATAACATGAGGGAAGTACACTTGAAACTTCACCAGGTTTTGAAGTTCCCGACACCAGAGGGAGTCAAAATAGTCTACAGGGAGCAACCCGCAGCCGAGGAAATATTTGCGGTCGACAAAGTAATACCAATATCGGCACTCTCATCAACAAAAGGATCAGAATCAAAGGAAAATAGGAGGCCAAATAGCATCCACAGACACTGGCCTCGACCTAATCAGAGAAACCGGGGATTGAAGAGGATGGTGACTACGGGTTTCCTCCATCTTTCATAGTTCCTGATGGTTCCGACGCCACCAAGTCGACGATCGAAGAGCTGGAACACTAACCTAAAATCATCCGGAACGAAAGGTATACTTGGGTATGAGGCTAGCCCCCGAGCTCAAGGAAAAACTTATTCAATTTCTTAAAGCTAACATCACTTTGCTTCTCCCATCTCGATATGACAGGGATCCCGCTAGAAATCACCACTCACAAACTAAGCCTGGATCCGAAATTCCATCAGATGAAGAAAAAAAGAAGACCCCAGTCCGAAGTCAAGCATGCCTTCGTCAAGGACAACGTAATCAAACTTCTTAAAATAGGATCCATTCGGGAAGTAAAGTATCCCGAATGGTTAGCTACCGCAGTGGCAGTCCCTAAGAAGGGGAATAAACTTAGAATGTGTGTAGATTACAAAGACCTAAATAAATCATGTCCCAAGGATTTTGTTCCTTTGCCTAATATCGGTCATATCATCGATGCCACGGTCGTCCACGAGATTCTCAGTTTTCTCGGTGCCTATTCCGGGTACAACAAAATACAGATGAACACAAAAAATTAGGAAAAGACCTCGTTTATCACTAAGTACGACACCTACTGTTATAATGCAATGCCATTCGGACGAAAAAAGGTTGGTGCAACTTATCCACGCCTTGTAAACCAGATGTTCGAAAAACAAATAAGAAAATCAATGGAGGTTTATATTGATGACATATTAGTTAAGTCCCTGCGAGCAGAGGGCCATTTGAAGCATTTGCAGGAAAATTTCGGTATACTAAAAAGGTAACAACATGAAGATCAACCCAGAAAAATGTGCATTCAGGGTCGGCTCAGGCAAGTTTCTCTTCTTCATGGTTTCTAATCGAGGAATAGAGATCAACCCCGATAAAATCAAAGTTATTGAGGACATCACAGTGGTATACAACGTAAAGGTCGTGTAGAGGCAAACGGGGCGCATAGCCGCCCTGGGACGATTCATCTCGAGATCCTCAGTAAGAGTCACCGATTCTTCACATTACTAAAGAAGAAGAATAACTTCACGTGGACTCTAGAATGCCAACAGGTCTTGGAGGAGCTAAAGCGGTACTTCTCATGCCCACCACTGTTTCATACGCCAAAAGCGTACGAGCAGCTTTAGCTGTACTTAGCGATATCGGAGATAGGGGTAAGTAGCGTCTTGGTCCGAGAAGAGCAAGGTACTAAATTCCCTATCTATTATGTTAGTTGGACCTTAGGTGAGGCCAAAACTAGGTATCCCCACCTAGAAAAGTTGGTGCTCGCTTTGATAAGCTCCTCTAGGAATCTAAACCCATACTTTTAGTGTCATCCCATATGTGTTGTAACAACCTATCCCCTTTGAAATATTTCGCACAAGCCCGAACTTTCGGGTCGGTTGGCCAAATGGGCCATAGAAATCAGCGGGTATGATACTGAATATCGACCCCGAACGACAGAATTCGTGGTTGACTTCACACCGGCCCTCGTACCCGAGGTTGAAAGAAAACTATTAGTAAAATCGGGATGTCCTTGGGAATGTGGACCTTCTTTATGGATGGTGCTTCGAACGCAAAAGGGTCTGGACTAGGCATCGTACTAAAACCACCCACAGGTAATGTAGTTAGACAATCTATCAGAACTACAAATTTGACTAACAACGAGGCCGAATATGAGGTCATGATTGCAGGTCTCGAATTAGTTAAAGGCTTGGGAGCGGAGGTCATCGAAGCCAAGTGTGATTCCCTCCTCGCAGTGAATCAAGTTAACGGAACCTTTGAATTCTGAGAAGACTGAATGCAGAGATACTTGGATAAGCTACAGGTAACTCTACACCTATTCAAAGACTGAACCTTGCAACATGTAACTCGATATCAGAGCAATGAGGTTGATGCCCTCGCAAATCTAGGGTCATCGGTCGAAGACAACGAACTCAATTCGGCGATTGTTGTAAAACTCATGAGATCAGTGATCGAAGAAGGTCATGCCGAGATAAACTCCACAAATTTGACCTGGGATTGGAGAAACAAATACGTATAGTATTTAAAGAACGGGAAGCTCCCATCAGATCCAAAGGAGTCGAGAGCTCTACGCACAAAGGCACCACAATTAATCTTGTCTGAAGACGTAACGTTATTCAAAAGGATGTTCGATGGTCCATTAGCGATATGTCTGGGAAAGGGAGATACCGAATACGTTCTAAGGGAGATCCACGAGGGCACTAGCGAAAATCATTCGGTGCCGAATCATTGGTCCACAAAGTGACCAGAGCTGGATACTATTGGATCGACATGGAGAAAGATGCAAAAGAGTTCGTTCGAAAATGCAAAAAATGACAAAGGCATGCACCAATGATTTTCCATCGGCCCCAGGTAAAGCTCAGTTTATTTTGATTATGACTGATTATTTCTCTAAGTGGGTTGAAGCACAGGCTTTCGAGAAAGTTAGGGAAAAGGAGTTCATAGACTTTATTTGGGACCACATCATATGTCGATTCGGGATGCCCTCCGAGATTGTGTACGATAATGGAAAGCAATTCATTGGAAGTAAGGTGACTAAATTTCTCGAGGATAATAAAATCAAAAGGATCCTATCAACACCTTATCATCCCAGCGAGAACGAAAAAGCCGAATCGACCAACAAAATAATAATCCAAAATCTTAAGAAGAGACTAACCAATGCCAAACGGAAATCCAACTTGAGGTTCTGTGGGCATACCACACAACATGAAGTCTAGTACCGGGGCTACCCCGTTCTCATTAGTTTATGGCACCGAGGCTCTAATACCGGTCGAGGTCAGAGAACCTAGCATCAGGTTCCAATATGCAACAGAAGAATCAAATAATGAGGCCATGAAACAAGTCTAGAACTATTGGATGAAAAGCGCAAATCCACCCTCGTCCGATTGGCCGCCCAAAAAATAGCGGATTGAGAGATACTACAATCAAAGAGACAATCTTTGACATTTTAATATCGGTGACTTAATGCTAAGGAAAGTAAGTCACCCTCAACACCCAAAATCTGAACGAAGGAAAATTAGGTCGGAACTAGGAAGGACCATACCAGGTTCTCCAAGTCACCAGAAAAGGATCCTACAAGCCCGGAAAGATGAATGGAGAACAGCTACCGAGTAATTGGAACATATCTCACCTAAAATGATAATACTTCTAAGGTACGACCCTTTTTTATTTTCGTTGTTTTAAACTAACACTTGCAGGTAGTCAACAAGAATAACGATGGATTTAACGATGTGAAGTCTTTAGGTCTGAAAGCACGCATTGCACTCTTTTTTCCTCAGACCGGTTTTGTCCTAAATAGGTTTTCCCGCGAGGTTTTTAATGAGGCAATAATGGATCATACTAACTTAGAATATGATTTTTTAGACTTCAATACCACACAAGAAGATAGGTTACTTTGTGTGGTACCTAGTTTTCGAGTGCTGTCTAATAAGAAGAACTTGGTTCTTCTTGGTGTACTACTTACTACTATTTGCGGAATAATAAAGCAGTAAAGTAAAACACAAATATTTTACGTGGAAAACACCTGGCTCAAAAGTTGAAAAAACCACGGCCTACTCCTCAGTAGGGTTTTCTCAAACACTTCACTAAAAACTCTGAGCCAAACAGACTTACAAAATAAACTCTTTTGTAATCCTAGGACTAACTCTAATCCTCTTTGTATTAACTAGACTCTAGCAAATTTCTACAGACTTCAAGCTAACTCTAACTTGAACAATGTATACCTATTACAATTGCTTCTATGAAAGATGAAAAGATACAATGTTAAAACTCCTACTATAACCAACTAGACTCAATGATAAACAAATGGACTTGTTTCTTCTTGTTGAACTGTAGCCTTTGCACAATACTTCTGCTTGCAGATATCCTGGGAATTTCGCTTTCAGAACTTGATTCAATTTAGTCTTTGTGCATCAAGAATTTCAGCAGTAATACTTTGAGTATTTATAGAGTCAATTGTTGAGCTTGTCTTCCAATTCCAATTCAACTTTACCTGGGTGAACCAATTCGAACCAAACTCAACTTCTTTTCTTTTTTTACTTTCCTTGCTGAATTTGACTTCAATTAATCAGATCAGTTTGTAACCTTTTTGCATTAGGAGAAAATCTCTTGGCACATTGATATTTCATATTCAGAATATCTCCTAAGAATATACGGTTCATGTGCCAGCTCGTCAGTTCACGATGTGTGCTCTGATGGACCAGGTTCAACTGGTCAGACTTTTGTCAATCTTCAAAACTATGTAATGACATGGGTCAACAAATTCCCCCTTTTTGATAATGACAAACTTTGTGCTTAATCCTGTATACACTTCAAAGAACTTTGTATGGTTTTGAGCAATAATCATAAAGAATCCAGGTTCATTAGGTTATAAATATCACGTCTTTATATTTTTGAAAAGTTCACCACACTATCTTTCCCTTTTTGGCATCATCGAAAAGTTTGCAAAATGATATACTTACCAGTTTTATTAATTATTACTCATGTCCATTGAGGCAACTGCATATGCAATCATGGATTAATCATCAATAATCAACTAAGAATTCAAACTATCAAAAAAATAGGGATACTGAATCAGAGCAAAAAGCATCAGATTTCATTGATAGAGCGAATACGATTCTGCCACAATCCAGAAAATAAAACAAAAACAGTTAAAATATGAGCAACAAAAAAAAATTTTGAATCTGGGTCACTGAAAGTTCTAGGCAGGCTAGGAAATTAAGGCTTGGAAAAATTGCAGACCCGGTTCGTTTAGCCGAGATAGATGGTTCAGCAGACTTAGAAATAGATGAAGACTTCTTTGAGAGTCTTGGCTTTCTTGAGCTTAGGGGTCTGAACCTCTACCTCTGCCACTTTTTCACTTTGATGGACCAGGTCCATCTCATCCATTTCAATAGCCTCAATAGGCCCAGCAACCTTTTCTTTCCCTTTTCCACTCTTTTCTTCTTATTCTCCTCTAAAGCTCTCTTCAACTCGTCCTCACTTTGCTTTACCTTGATCCTTATAGTTCTTCCTCTTGGAAGAGAAATATTAGAAGTCTCTGAAGGAGCAGCTTTTCTTTTCTTACTTTCTCTTGATGTTCAAAATGTTTGAGCTTTAGGAGTTTTTTTCTTCTTTGGATTGTAATTATCGCCTAACATTTTCAGCAGATCCGCTAGGGTTTCCTCAGTAGATGAACCAGGTTCATTTGTGTGCTTTCCTAAATTTACTAACCCTTCAGCGGTTTCTCCTAATTCACTTCCCCCTGTGTTCTTGCTACTTTCTTCCTCCTTTTCTGGCTCAACTCCACAAATAGCCATTTTAAAAGATTCAAATGTGGGTGAAGAATCAACCACTTCTTTCCCTTTCCCCTTCTCATTACTCTGTACTCCCTCACTCTTTTTTTTTATTTATTTAATTTTTACCACCTATTCTTATTGTTTTCGGCAGCTCCACATCTATTACATACCCAACCAGTATGAACCTACTTTCTAAGTTTTTTCAGCAACATCAGAGATGACCTCAGAAGAAGGACTTGGGACAGATGTTACCTGAGTCATCGAAAATTAGGGAATGTTTTTATAAGGGAGGGGATGTCTTGAATAAACTTTTAGTTTTGAATTGACGGTTAAGGCTTCCCTAGAATCTAGGTATTTTAATTTGGTGAGGATTCTTGTTGAAGCAGAACTGGTTCAAAGTCAAATGGAGAGGCTTTGAAAAGATTTTGAGTTTGGGCAGAGTTCTGCTCATGATTTAATTATTAGTATTTCAAAGTGTGCAGAGTGTAGAACACATACCTCGTCTTTCAGATGAACAACACGATGAACCAGGTTCATCATTTCAGAATCCTCTTGATCAAGCCTCAATTTGCAAAGATAGAAAAATTTTCATTTGTGATCAGTGAGTCATATCAAAACATGGTATAAGAGTATGGCAATAAAGACATAGTACTGAGCAATGATTAATCTGATTAAGTACCTAATTAAAATTTTCTAGACAAAAAAAACTTCCCTTTTTTCTCAATTTTTGAGTTTTTTTTTTAGTTTTTTTCATTTTTGTTTTTCAAATAGGTGATCTTAATCATCCCTAACTCAAGCATGTTTCTCTCATAATGCTCCCTACTCAATTCTTTGGTAAATATATCAGCAATTTGACGATCAGTAGCACAGAATTCGATTGAGATCATTCCCTTTCCATAGTTGTCCCTCAGGAAATGGTGCCTAACATCTATGTGCTTAGCTCTCTTGTGATAAATCGGGTTCTTAGTCATACTAATTGCACTACTGTTATCACAGTAAATAAGAATGCATCCCTCATCTATATGAAAGTCCAGGAGTTGTTGCTTGATCCATAGCAACTGGGCACAGCAAGAGGCTGCATCAACATATTCAGCCTTAGCAGTAGACAAGGCTACTGAAGTTTGTTTCTTGGTGGCCCAAGAGACGAGGCAGAAGCCCAAAAAGTGAGCCATGCCTGAAGTACTTTTCCAGTCAACCAGGAAACCTGCATAATCAGCATCAGCATATCCTACAAGAACAAAATTACTACCTTTAGGATACCAAAGGCACAGATCAATGGTTCCCTTCAGATATCTTAAAATTCCTTTTACTGCAGTGAGGTGGGACTCCTTTGGATTGGCTTGAAACCTAGAACATAGTCCGACACTGAACACTATATCAGATCTACTTGCAATAAGATAGAGTAGAGACCCAATCATCCCTCTGTATGTCTTCTGATCAACGGATGAACCAGGTTCATCCACATCCAATTTTGTAGTTGTGGCTATTGGGGTACCTATCTCCTTTAAATCCTTCATTTTGAATTTATTGAGGAGTTCATTCACATACTTCTGTTGATGTATACATTGTGCCATGTGGAGTTTGTTCGATTTGCAAACCTAAGAAGAATATTAGCTCACCCATCATACTCATTTCAAACTCACTCCCCATTAATGTAGAAAATTCCTTGCTAAGCATTTCAGTAGTTTCCCCAAATATGATATCATCAACATATATTTGCACAATCAGAAGATCTTTTCCCTTTTCCTTTAGGAACAAAGTACTGTCCATCTTGCCTCGTTTGTACTCATGTTCCAGCAGGAATTTTGACAGTCTCTCGTACCAAGCTCTAGGCGCTTGCTTAAGACCATAGAGAGTCTTGTCAAGTTTATATACATGACCAGTGACTCTTTGCTTTCAAAACTAGGAGGTTGTTTTACAAATAAATCTTCCTTCAAATATCCATTAAGAAAGGCACTCTTTACATCCATCTGATGAAGAGTGAATTCCATGTGTGCAGCAAATACTATAAGAAGTCTGATTGCCTCCAATCTTGACACAAGAGAAAATGTCTCATCATAGTCAATTCCCTCTTCTTGGCTATATCCCAATCAGCATCTTGTAGGACTTCAGCAATGTTCTTTGGTTCAATCAAGGATAAAAATGCATCAAACGCACACATATTTTTCAAGGAGGATCTAGTTTTGATTCCAGATCTAAAGTCTGTTATGATGTTCTCAAGAGGGTGAGAACTCTGATATCTGTGTGGTTTGAGTACCAGTTGTTCACTTCTAGATTGTTCCATGTTGTCTCGTAGCTGTGGAATAGGATCAGGGCCAGTATTTTCATGTAGAATTCCCCCTGTTGAGTTGTGTGGGGTTGTTGAACCTGGTCCATCACCTGTTCCATCTTCCATAGGTGCTTCAATGTGGTCATTCCTCTTCACCAGTCCAAGCTCCTCATCTTCTGGTTCCTTACCAACCCCAATGATTTCACCTTTCTTTCCATTTCCAAATGAGACATTTCCTCCTTTGAGACTTTCAAGTGAAAGGAACTGTTCCATGTTCCCAGTCATATGCTTTGAGCAGCCACTATCCAAGTACCAAATCTGGCTGCCTCCTCTCACTTGAACCTACAAAAGGAATCAAAGGTTAGTCTTAAGAACCCAAACTAGTTTGGGTCCTTTTCTATGAGAGAATGGATGAATCAATTTTTTCCTGGCCCAATCTTGCAGCGAGTTTTTCCCTTTTACAAACCTCTCATTTTTTGGACTGGACTGCTCTTTTGTAGTACACTCATATTTGTAGTGTCCAATCTTACCACAATGGGTGCAGATTTTATTCTCAGGAAGAGTGAGATACTTATTTTTGGGATCCCACTTGGTCAATTGACTTCACAGCCAATCCCTCTCATGTTGCTACTATGATTCTCTTGAAGTCATATCAGGGCGTCAGAGGATATATTCCATTTACAGGTTCGATCTAGTTCATGTTTGACTTTTCCAAGTTGTTCATTAAGAGTTCTTATTTGCTCATCCTTGGCATACATCTTATCTTTTAGTTTTCCTATGTTTTATTCTAAGATGATATGAGAATGATCAACAAGCTTCTTACTTGATCCTAGTTTTAGCTTTAGGTTTTCAGATTTTAGTTCTAGAATCTCAGTTTCAAGAGGATGAACCTGGTTCAACAAGTCAGTATTTTTCTTTTCAGATTCACTGACTCTGATTTTCAGGTTTATGCATTTTGCTTTTAGCATTGCACATTCTTTAGATAGTTGATCCTTCTCTTTTGTTGTTTCCTTAGAATCGTCTATGAAATCAAGTAGCAACTCAGAGAGTTTTTCCTTAGATAGGAACTTTACTTTGTTTTTAAGATGAGAGATACTTACCTCTGGTTCTTCATGTGATTCCTTGTCAGATTCTCCAATTGCCATGAGCGCCTGATCTTCAGCCTTCCTATCTTCTGATTCTTTATCCGAACTTTCCCCCAAGCAGCAACCATAGCCTTTGTTGTGTTTTTCTTGCGTTGAACCTGTTCCTTCCTCTTGTTCATTCTCTCATATCTTTCCTTCCTCCATTCTACTTTCCACTGAGGCAGTTTTTGATGAGATGATCAGTCTTTCCACACTTGTAGCATCCCTTATTAGCTGACCTTTCTGGTGCCTTTGCCTTGTTGAAGTTTCCTCCCCTGGAGATTCCCTTCTTCCTCATGAGAAAGTTTCTGAATTCTTTGGTTATGATGGCCATCTCATCCTCCTCCATATCAGCTCCCTCAGTGATCCTCAATGCTAGACTTCTCTCCTTCTTTGGGGCATCCATCTTCATAGTTTGCCTTCTGAGTTCATAAGCAGTGAGGTTTCCAATCAACTCATCCAGTTCAAGGGTTGCTATATTTTTGGATTCCTAGATAGCAGTGATCTTGCTTTCCCAGGAGATAGGCAGAACCCTTGTCAAGATCTTCTCTACCTTGTCTTCTTCAAGTATGATTCTTCCAAAAGACTTGAGTTCATTTGTCAAGGTTGTGAATCTTGTGTACATTTCCTGAATTGTCTCTCCTTCTTTCATAGTGAAGTTTTCATACTGAGAGTATAGTAGTGTACCTCTAGACCTCTTCACTTGAGTTGTTCCTTCATGGGCTACTTGTAGAGTATCCCAGATTTCCTTGGCAGTGGTG